>VXAB01012433.1:627684-657302 GCA_013399175.1 Odontophorus gujanensis
CCCACAAATCCTTTCAGACTAAGTGTAAGAAGGCAAAGAACAGAATAATGAGTGCCAGAAGGTAGTGGTTACTTGACATAAAGTCACAAAGAAGTTTGTAGCCCAACTAGGGACTATATCCAATTCAGTCATGGTTATACATACCTACCTCCATTAAGACGATTACTCCTACTGCCTATTGTTTTCACACACAGTTCCACATTTTATTTTTAGCGTAGCTTTAATTTGCCTACTAAATATCATTAGTAATTTGTTCTTCCGAAGTCACAAATGTTGTGCTGAGGATAAAGGCTCAATGGCTAGGAAGAAGGGTCTGTAATGTTTCGATATTTTCAGTAATATCCAGAAGAAGCAAAATCCTGTTATCTATGATTGTTGGAAGCTAGAATTAAGTTAACGAAGGCCAAGCTTTCCAATACAGTGTATCTTCTTGATTAAGTACTGACAGTTTCTAAATACTTGCAGGTAAGTCACAACAGTGAATTGAGTGATGATCAATAACTGTAATATAAATTCATAAAACAAGATTTTGACTTTTGTTGAGTGGCTAATGTTAGAGACCTACAAAGTAAGAATTGCATTTTTTTTTGTACGTGTTTGTGATATGTCTGACCCTTCCAGGAAATGAAGGCTGTGTGCTATATAATCAAGTGAAAAATTGTTGCACATGTAGATTATCCTGGCTCGCACACATTTTTTGTTCATATACTGCATCCTCAGCTATGATGAATCTAAGTTGTCAGAAGTCTTAGAGACTGTAGATTGGACATTTTCAATGAGTCTTATTATCTTTTGAGTAAAGGAGAAAATCACTACTGAACCAAATGGGTTGCTTTCAAATGACTTATCAGAATTTGGCTTTTTTTTCCCCTCTTGAATATATGTCTATGTATGTGTGAAATGAGGAAAAAAGTTACAGGAGATCTTTCAGGAAAAAAAGCCTCTGGAATAAATAACAGCTATATTGTAATGAACTGCTAAATTAAAAATTAAAAGCTAAATAAAAATTACTTGTAGTTGCAAAATATATAATAATTTAACTCCAGTTTAGCTGCTTGTTTATTACTACAGCTAGAAATATGCTGTTGTTATGACTCCCACTGTATTATTTCTTTATTTCTTGCTATCTTTCCTAAGCTTTTTTTATTACAAATTTTCAGTAATTCCCCTTCTTAAAATTCTTATTAAATGAATGTTTCAAAAGATAACAATTGATAACATTTTTGTATGAATGCTGTTAAATGAATCCTTGGTTTTAACTTGTTCAGTAGGAGCAAGAATGTCCTGTAGAGAGTTCAATGCTTTGAAGAATTTTGGCTTTTAAGGTATCAATTGCATAGTTAAATCCAATTATGGAAAAAACAGTAATAACTTGGCTTATGTGCTGAAGCATATTATATATCACTTTATTTACTGTAACGGGCTGCTGTTTCTGTAGACCATCTAATACTGTTTGAAATGCTTTTTTTTTTTTTTGAGGACTTTTTCCTCAATGGAAGAAAGACAAGTTAAGGTTTTTTGTTCTGTTTTGTATTACAGATAGTTCCACAAATAACACAAGTAAAATAAAACTTAATGTGGGAAGAAAGCAGTACATAGTGTAAAAGATTATATTTAGACTGTCTACCTGATGTACTGGAAGACTAGTCAGAAAGCTTTGTTAGCTTAGCATCATCATACAGACACCTGAAATTTTGCCAAAATGTGAAATCTGAAAAGCCAATTTCAGTAGAGAAAATAAAACTTAAGTTCTCTTTCTGTTCTTTTTACAAATTTTGCTACATAAACATCTGGACTCTGTAAAATTTACGAATAAGAAATTCTTAAAGTTTCATAAGGATGTTCCTGTATGAGCTGTCTACAGTGCGCATGTGTCATAGGAATCATTCACAGCTCCTGGAATTAGCATACGTGCAAGGTACAGCAGTGACATCACCAGGCAAAACAACCTGATTTCTGTAGGATCTGACTTTCCTTGGAAGAGTGGTTAAGTGCTTTTTTTAGGGGATCAGATTATGTAAAACCATGGAATGACCAGTTTGGTGCAACCTTGCGACTCCTCACCTCAGTTATGGTGTGGGACAAGCCTTTTTTTTTCTAGAATATATAGCATGAAGCATCAAGTTGTATGAGCAGTACTTCTCGAAGGATGATACAAATACAGTGAGATGCAGTTCTGCTGCACAAGAATGCTTATCTGAAAAGAGAAGAGAGTAGTTTTTATACCTCATCTCTCCTTTGAAGTCTTGATTTGAATAATATTTAGTATTTCTGTCCCTCATGTCCACTTAATTCGTTTTACAACTCTCTGGACAACTACATCAGTTAGAGTGGTCTGCTTTGTAGAGTCGTATTCAACACTTGTACTGATGTAGGTGCTGTTTTCTTAAGCGACTTGTGTGTGTTTCGTAAAATATGCTTTATTTTAAAATTAGGGCTTCCTGTTGCAGCTGTTCCAGGAGCTCTGAGTCCTCTGGCTATTCCAAATGCTGCTGCTGCAGCTGCAGCTGCTGCTGCTGGCCGTGTGGGAATGCCTGGAGTCTCAGCCGGTGGCAATACAGTTCTCTTGGTTAGCAATTTAAATGAAGAGGTCAGTGAAGTCATTTGACTTTTTTTTTCTTCCCTCTTTACCCATTCTTCATTGGTCATCATTTTATTTCTTTGGGTTTGGTCTCTTTAATATTTGGATTTTAAGCTCATAGTATTTTTGCTGTTGTATTTTTTTGTTACTCACTACTCCCCCAGAGTTAATTTTGTAGTCGTTATTGTTAAATACTTTTGTTTTCTGAGGTAGCTAATGACTTAATGTCCTTTGATGTTGGCTACCTATTTTTTCCTAGGAAAGTATGATAACTGTTGCATGTTTGACATTCAGATTGAAAGTTTTTTTGTTTTATTTTGCAGTTATCATCATTTAAACTAGAATTCCTGTTTTGTTTCTTCTGATTGTTTGCTGCTTCATTTCATGCTTGTATCTCACATTGTAAGGTCTTAATTTACGTGAACTACTCTAATGCATTTTTCTTTGAAGGTTCTCCCAAAGATCTTGACGAAGCACTCTTCCAGTCTCTTAGTAATTTTTTCATTGCAGTTATTCATTTGTCTAAAAATAAGGAAAAATTGACAAAGCACTTTCACCTTAACTGTATCTTTCTTGCTAACTTTGAAATCTAAAGGGAGTTTGTTTTATGCATCTTTACCGTCCTTTATATTTATTTTGATGGCTGTGAAAGCTGGTATGAAATGTGGGAAGTTTGTTTCAGTCTAGCTGTTCCATTTTTAACTGGCCTCTGTCGCTATAAATCATTAAGCTTATTTTATCATCTGGTACTATTTTGTCATTCGCAGTCTTGCATGCTAAAATGTTTTAGGTCAGAGTGACATTTTGGAAGATTTTTGCCTGCATTTCATAACCAGCCATGCTTACGCAGTTGAAGTTTAAATTTTAAAGTTTCTATTGCATGCTTTTTTATTTATTTTTGTGTTGAGATGAAATGCTGTAGTTTACTCTTGATATGAATGTACTTTACCCATATTTGTCTTGGGTGACTACATTTTACTCAGTTTTTCTTGTACAGTACATAAACCAACCATTTTCTGACCAAATTCCTGCATTTCCTATGTACTGACCTATATTTTATTTTTTTGTTCCCCACTTATTTTTTTTTCTTCTGCATTGCTGTTCCCCTCCCCATTTCATCCTTTTCCCTTTGTGTTCAACTTCCCTTTCCTTGTCTTTACCCAACTTCCCACGCCCCTCCCCATTTTACCCTTTTCTCTTCGTCTTTGTCTACGTTCCCTGTCTTCATTCCCTATGTTCATGCTTCTGTGCTTGAACAAAATGTTCCTCGGACCAACTTGCCCCAATTAACCGCCTTGAAACCATGATCCATGACCACCTCACCATTCTGCGGGAACCACCCTTCGTTATGGATGATCTGTTCATCTCCGCTCTTCCTCGACTCTTCTCTCTTCTTGTCTTACGCTGCTTGCTCTTCTCTCCTTCTAAAGATGGTTACGCCCCAAAGTCTGTTTACCCTCTTCGGTATGTTATTGTTAGCACTATACTTTTATTATTGATTTGATTTTGTTCTGTTTTGTTTGTTTTTTCTTTTGTTGGTTTTGTTTTGTTTCACCTTAATTCTTATTTGTAGCTAGCACTTTGGCTTAAAATTGAGTAGTAAATCTTTTGCTGTTTTTCTTTTGCTGTTTAAAACTCTCCATAGACACAGATTTTCTTTTAATGCATGCTAATATATTTTGCATGGTCTTTAATTTAATATCATTCACATAGCTTTGAGGGTTTATCAGAAATTCTTTTCAAAACTCACTATTCAAAATCTTTATCTCCTTTATTCATTTGTGAGAGTGTTGAGTTCGAGCGAGTGATCTTGTTGCTGTCTGAATGTTCCATTGGTATGTCAAAATATGTAACTTAGTTGACTGGCTTTAAAATAAACTTTTTCTTTTGGGTTACCCTTGACTGTGAAAAGGTGTTTATGGTGATGTGCAGCGTGTGAAGATTTTATACAATAAGAAAGACAGTGCTCTTATACAGATGGCTGATGGAAACCAGTCACAGCTGGGTAAGATGAGTTTTCTATTTATATTCTCAAAAAATTAAGCTATGTAAAATCAGGTGAACTAAACATGTTTACATCTGAAAGTTCTTCTTGTGTCCTAGTTACTCACAAGATCTGAAGTCTTAATTCATCCACGTGTATTCGCAAAAGCCTGACAATGTAAATGAATTCAAAAGTTGAAACACCCATACTGGCTTTCTAAATACTCATGTGCCCTGCAGACCTAGTTTTTGATTAGTCTTCTAGCACATTGGCTGCTTGATTTTTTTTTCTTGTTTGAAGGGCTGTGTGTAGTGGTATCACATGCTACTGAAAGGTAATACTACATTGAGAAACCTGTTGTCTCTTTCAGCTATGAGCCATCTTAATGGACAAAAGATGTATGGAAAGATAATTCGTGTTACCCTTTCTAAACATCAGACAGTCCAACTACCTCGAGAGGGACTTGATGATCAGGGGCTGACTAAAGATTTTGGTAATTCACCTCTGCATCGTTTCAAGAAACCTGGTTCAAAAAATTTTCAGAATATATTCCCTCCGTCTGCAACACTTCATCTATCCAATATTCCGTAAGTCTTGCCTGTTGGGAAGCCTGTAGTGTTTTGTGTTAATCGTAACACAGTGAATTAATTAACGTTTTCTGGTTATGCTTGTTATTTTTTTTGTCTTTAGACCATCAGTAGCAGAAGAGGATCTACGCACACTCTTTTCTAACACGGGAGGCACTGTGAAAGCATTTAAATTTTTTCAGTAAGTAATTTTTCTGTATGTAGTTTTAACAAAAGACTGACTAATTGCATTTTTTGCAGTGTCTCTCAAGAAGAAGTGTGTCGAGTATAGCAAATGTTAGGAACAACTCCCGTTGTGTTCGAGTTCCTAATGCCATTATTTTGTTTCAGAAGAGATCACAAGATGGCACTTCTTCAGATGTCAACAGTAGAAGAAGCTATTCAGGCTTTGATTGATCTTCACAATTACAATCTTGGAGAAAATCACCATCTGAGAGTTTCTTTCTCTAAGTCAACTATTTAAAAAGGCAGATTGAAAATGAGGGTGTATTGCATTGTTTGGTGTTGTCACCTATTGACTGTTCAGGAGAGTGGGGACCAGAGTTTGTCTTCTATTTTTGGATTTTCTTTCTGTTTTCCATGCTGTTACCATTCCTTGGTTGTTTAAAAAGTAAGAAAAAAATTCAAGAGCAGTGATGCTAACTGCTGTTGTCCAACTGTTGTTTAGATAAACCATCACTTTGTTTAAAAGATTTCAAGTTAATACCACAGGTTTTCAACTTAGTTGACATACGTGCCTTATAAAGGAAAGCTAGTACTGCTGGAATTGCGTAACTAGTGAAAATGAATTTGGTTGTCTGGGGCACACTGTTACATGATAATTTGAATATGTTTAGGCAGGGGTGTGTAGAAAGGTTAAGCTTTTGTTTCTCCTGCTTGGAATTGATTTCTTTATCTGCTGGTTTGTCACTTATTTTTCTTTTTAATTGGATAAGATACATTGTACTGAAAGAGTAAAACATTGCTATTTGATTTTGCTATTTTTTTTGCTTTATGCTTTTTTTTAATTAAAAAAAAAAAAAGGCTTTTTGTACTTTATGATTCTGGTCTAGATTCAGTTATGAATGTAGGCATTTGTTAAAATTACCAAGGTACAGAATATTAATTTCTTGAAGGACAAGAAATGACTTCTGTGACTTTGAGCCCTATGTGGAAAGCATTGTGGAATCTTAACCTTTTTGTACACACTCTTGTGGGATGTATCATATAAATGTCAGCACTAAGTAATGTCTTGTTTGTGGCTGAATATTTTTCGTAGATGTTTTTGAAGTTGACATGACTTATGTGCATTTAAATATATATTGCCATCTTTAGTTTGTAATTAAGATATGGAATATGGTTGTGGATTTCTGAGCATGTACAGACTGGTCAAGCTAGTTCAGGAAATGGTGCATGTATTTTTCAATGATGAAGAAAGTTCGCTGCAAACAAGCACTTGCAGGAAATTTTGTGGCAGTTTTTTAAAACTGACAACCAGGTGGGACCAAAGTTTATGTGCCTTTAGTCTTAATTTACCTTGCATTGTAATATTCAGTTTTAATAAATCTCTGCAAAATATTTTATATTTAGAAATTAATCTGACTTTACTATAAACATGGCTCAGAATCTACAGATCCAGTTAATTTGAAAGCAGTTCTCTGTCAGTCTGAACTGTTACCTTGATTCTGTTTAAATGACCAATACTTTTTGAAATTGATGTACTTAGTTTCAAGATTCATAGATTCTGTTATCTATGTAGAAAAAATGGTCATGTATATTTTCTATTAGTTGAGTTTTTACATCTTTAGAATTGTAAAATTCAGTATAGTTTGAAAGTGGCACAATTAAAAATTAATTTTCTAACAAAGTTGGGAGGTTTGATGGTTGTTTAATTTCATTTTGTGTGTACTCTGCTTACCTCTGTAGCATGCTCAATAAACACTTCTGTAGCTCTGTATTCACCTCTTCTGTCTTTCTCTGCTGCTTTCTCTCTCCTCCTCCTCCTCTTTGTTTTTCACTTCTACTGTGCTTCTAAATTCATGTTTATTCTCTGCCAGGGTGGGAAAAGCATAATAATTAATAAAAATAATGTTACGGCTTTTTACCATAAATCTGATGCTGTGAAAAATACCAGATCCTTCAGAAAGATAGCGACCCTTTTGCAGGCATATGCAAACAAATTAAACATTTCCCACCCTGTTATAACCTATTGCTTTAAAGACATAACTTTTATTGTAGTTTGTTAGCTTTCTCTTTCTATCTTTTTAGTTTTTAAGCAGATTTATGCACTAATAGGTCTCAGATTTGCCATGCTCTCTTGCTGCAGTTTCATTTTTCATTTTTTGTCTGCTAAAAAGTTTCTACTAATCATATAGTATACTCATGGGTTGAAATAACAAAGTTGTTAGCTTAGTGGACCATACATTTCTAGATGAAGAGTATTTCAACTTTTTAGAGACATGGGTTCAAGTGAATGTATAAACAATTTGGGCACTTTAATAGTGTTTCAATGAGCTATTTTGAATTGACTGTCATATTGTCTGTTTTGTTGTCGTTCCACGTGGTTGTTTTTCTCAATTAAAAATAGGATTAAAATTTTTACACAGCCCCCTGTTAAGAGTGAGCGTGCAATCCAAAAGCATTACTGTGGTAAAAACCTATTACAATCTTCAGTTCAAAGCATTTTTTTCTGTCACTTCTCCGATACAGCTGCTGTAGATCTATTGATGCCTGATTACTTTGACCTGATGCCTGATTTTTGGGTTGGCTTTGAAATCAATGAATAGCTACCAGCTATTTAAAAGTCATGATACAAATAAGGGGACTTTCATTAGTTGTCACTGTGTGAAACAGAATGTATTAAGTTCTACCTGCGTTATCAGGAATACACCCAAGTTCTGAATTATACTTCAGGTATCACAGTGATCACCTAATCTGAAATATTGGTAAGATCAGGTTTGTCTATACATGAATCTACGGAATCAAAATGTTATATCAAGCTGAACACCTAAAGGTGTGGGAGTGTGACTGTCTCACAGTTGTAGCTGTAGCATAAACTTGAGAATAAACTCATGGAACTGCTGCCTCAAGCATTTCATCTACACAGTGTGATGCTGCATATGTGCTAAAATGTTTCATGTTTCACAACGTTGGATACATGTTTCAAATGGAGATATGATCTGAAACTTAGTACTTTGTGGGTGCTCTGAAACATCTGTCTGTGCTGCTGGAGTGTTTACAAATACAGGGTGATGTTTTTGTTTTGTTCTGTTTTTGTTTCCTTAAAATTGGTTTCTGTTTTTTTCTCAGTTTAAAAAGTTCTGTGACAAAAGTCTCGAGAGAGAACAGATACTGAATTTGATTTGGAATAAATTCAGAAGTGTTTATTTTTTCATTAATATTATTTTTATTTGTATCAAAATGTGTTATGTGAAAAATTGAAAGCAATGACAGTCATAAATGGTATGGAGGAGGTTTTTTTTTTAATGAATTCTGTGAATAAAACCACAGTTTCTTTGATAGTACTTAATCTTTAAAGGATATCTTTAAATATCTTCAGGAATGCAGGTTTTATGTCCCAAATTTTCAGAGCATTTTGATTCTTCATTTTGCATGTTAGTTTCTATGCTTTTGTTGTAAAATGTGTATATATATGCAGTACGTGTTTTTGAGCTGCAATACATTGTTATTAAAACTGTAAATAAGGGTTGTGAATAACTTCATTCTATGGAATGAGTCTTTAGATTATTACTGGAGTTTTGCCATAAGCATATTGATACTCCACACTCAATTTCAAGTTTTTAAAAAATATTTTTGACATTAATAGAAAGCAGTTACTGATTTTTGTTATTGTTTGTTATATGATAGTGGGGCAATGAAATTTTTGGTCATGTCCAAAAGTGTTTGTCAGGAAATATCCACTGGCAAATACAGAATGCAGATGAAGTAAAACAAAACTTGATAGTATTCTGACTAACAATTGTGTTGATACTAATACTTCTTAGTTAAGTGAGTGTAATTTAAGGTGCTTGTGTTTATGGTGGTTCAGTATTTTATTGGCAGGCACCTTTGCCTTGCAGGAATAACAGCTCAGATGACTGTAGATTGCTGTTTTTAATGTTTAGCAATAATTTTCAGTTTCTTAAGTGGTCTTACAAAGAATCAAAGAGAATTTTTTCATAAGTTTTCTTACTCATTGTAGCATGTCACAGCATGAAACCAGTGATACAGACGTTTATCTTCAGAATTTAAGGCACTGCAATTTCATGCTGTAGTTTACTCCTGATAATTTGTTCAATTCTATGCTTTGAAAAGGAGTTCTGATAGAACAGTGGAAAAATTCATGGAGGATGTTTCTGTACAAACGGGTATGTAAATCCACTAGTTTATCTCAAGAAATTGTTTTCCTCTTATTAAATGGTCTATGTTGAGAATTTTTTTGAAAACTGAGTTTGCTGTGGGTGAGGATGAAGTCTATACATTACCCTGTCCAACTACACATACCCTATGGAACAATGCAGTTGAGGTTCTCACCCTTGCCACTTTGATTTCTTAGTGCCATGGGTTTTGCCTCTTGCAGCATCAACATCCTTTGAATTTTTTAACTGCACCTGATATCGTTCTGGATTAGTCTGCTCTTCTCTGAAGCAGGAGAGGTTTCTTGGCAGCTGCACCTGACAAGCACCACTGGTGTGCTGTGTGTACTGTGGGGGCACCAGCCTTTTTCTGCTTTAAAGCATTGACTGTTCTCAGGTAACAATTGACCACAGTACTATGCCAGTAACAGTCTCTTCAGCATGATCTGCTGTGTAATCTCAGCATTAACTTTCAGGCTTCAAGGTAATTTGGATGCGTTTTTTGTGAATGGAGGTGTGTGTTCAGAAGTGCTCCATTTCCTCCTTTCCCTCTCAGATTGTTTTTGTAGAAAAGTTTACCTGGGGTCAGTATGTTCCTGGTGATGCTGATCAAAAATAATGTTTCCCTGTTCTGGAGCAAGTTCTGCTAAACCTTACCCATTTTTGGCACAGTTATCTCACGTTTTTAAACTTTGGAGGTGGAAGTAGCACAACTGAGACTCTTACAAGAAACTTTGTGACTTAAATCTCTTTCTGAAATTTATATCCATATACAAGTACCATATACAGATCAAATCCCTCTGTTACAACGGTGAAGTTTAGATACAGATGGTTTAGTTACTTCTGAATATATGGTTTATAGTAGATGACTTTTTTCCTCATAGGTGGCTCTGTGAGATTCATGACTTGTGGATTCTTTGCCTTCTTGGACTTCTCTCTATGTTCTTTGAGATCGTTCCATGGCCGTAGCAAGTTGCATGATTTCAGAACTCTTAAGGGTACAGTGCTGTCAAGTGAAGTGAGCTCTGTACTCTCTTCTGACTCTCTGATGCCCTAGAAAATCTGGGTGTTCTCCACTCTGTTTTGAGGTATTTTCCGTATTGGAAGCCCTTTAAATTTCAGCTTCACTTAATGTTTAGCAGTTGCTGGGATTCTGATTAACCAACGACCTTGTACAAAGACAGAAACTTGTTGAAGGATTCATGTTATATTTTGGATTATTTTAGAAACTGAACTGCATTGTGCTCTGAAAATTCTTTATAATAATAATTAAATCTGATGTTAAACTTTCGGTATGTTTGCTAGTAAATGTTACTAAAGTCATTGTTAATAGAACTCAGTAATACTTAATGTAGAACTCAATGAACTTTCAGTAGAATTAGAGTTTGAAACAGTGGATATTGATTAGGATTAGGGTTTGGAACAAGGGGTATTAACGGGCAGTTTGGTCTAGTTGGTTGCTGACTCCTGCCCAGGGCAGGGGGTTGAAACTAGGTGATCTTTGAGGTTCTTTTCAGCACAGGCATTTCTATGTTTCAATTTTCCACGGTGGAAAAACTGAGTCTAGACTTCGGCCCCTTAGGAAGTTGTATCCAGGCAACTCCTGAATGCTACAATGTTCTCTGAGCAGATGTCTGCTCTGCTCTGCCAAAAGAAGAAAAAGTTCATACAGATGCAGTGGCTGAGCACGCAAGGGAAAGGAAGGAGAAAAAGTGATACAAATATTGAATTGGTGTACAAGAACTTCAGCTCTCTGGAGATTAAGCAGTAGTGGAGGCCTTCCCTGTGAAAGGTGACAGCACAGGTAGGGTGAGGGGGCTGACGTGTGTCGTGTCTTCACTCATGTCTCCCTACACATCTTTTTTTCTATTTTCAAAAATGATTTATTATTATTTTAGTTATAGTGCTTTAAGTTTTAAAGCTCATCAAGCAGTTTTTTGGAGGTGAGCTGTGTATCATTGCTGGACCAAGTGATTCAATTAAATGGAAGTTACTGGAGACACTGAACTTTGTTGTGACTTAGAAGACTGATTTTAGTAGAATTTCTTATGCATTATTGACAGCCACAAGTACAACTATATTATGGGTTGGTTGGGATTTTGTACTACAGACCATACAAACCTTTGTATATCTTTTGAACAGAGATACCTGTGCATCGAGTTGCTGTCCTGCCAGGTAACTGAATGCCTCTTTACCTGCATTCTGTTATTCTGAGATGTTATCTCCTTCCACTAGCACAGAGCTGGTGGTTTAATCTGCTTGGTTTATGTGAAGGCACCAAGCTCATTACTGACTTCTTCGTTCTTCACCTGGTACCTGTATTTATTAATTTTATAAGTGTTAAAATGCCTTACACTTATTAACATTTAACCTTCATTTTTTGCAATCATTTTAAACAGTACGAAAGGTGGTACAATTCAGATATTTTGAATGTCAGCTTTGTCCTAAATTTGATATTGCTGCATGCATTTAGATGATAATCTCTGACAGATTTCTTTGTATTGGGCAGATAATGAAGTGATTTTATTGTCACGGGAAATAAGGCATTGCTAAAATCTTTTAAGAAGTGTGTAACAGTCCTGATTCTTGCACAAACTACTTTAACACTACTAAGACTTGCAGTTTTATACCCACACTCAGAACATATAATGTTGATGTAGGTTGTTTGTAACTAAAACATTTCAGACTCCTATAAATGCAGTGTGATGTGCCTAAACTTTGGAGAGACTTACTCATTATGAAGGTGGCTGATTACTGTCACCTGGAACTTTGTAACATTATTTTCAGAAAATGCCGGTTTAGCATTTCTGAAAAACGGCCATCGTGTGCCTCACACTCACACTAGTGAAACTGAAAGTATTCTAGGGACTGATGGGTTGGTGCAAAAGCAATATACTTAAAGCTTGTGAAACTGTAATTGGATTTTTGAAGTCTCTAGTACATACAGGTACCTAATTTGCTTAAACAAAATGCAGTCCTTCAATAAGCAAAATGCAAGGAGTTGTGTTCTAATAAATCAAATGTAATGAACTATGTCCTTACATCCTTTTTTTTAACACTGTCATATGAAACGTTTAGCTATGCACAATAAACATTTCACTTGAAATATGTTGACACTAACTACATAATCCATTTCTTCTCATCCCTGTCCCCTCAGTGTGGCTGTCAGGGATAGGAAGGTGTTCCAGGCATGCCTTTTGCAAGAAGCATGGTGGAATTACTGACAGTATTCTCATCCTAAATCCAAAACAGTAGTAGGAAGAAACTTAACTGCCTCAGCTGAAACAAGGGCAGATCTCAGTTTTTAGATGTTTTCTCAGGCATAACGGTGGAACTGGTGTGGATTTTAGATGAAGGTAGAAATACTGAGTAGCTCTTGAATTCTAGCTAATTCCTTCTGTGGTGTTCATTGACCTAAATGCCCATATGGAGCTGATAAGCTTCTAGACACTAAAAATCACTAAAATACTGTGTATTATACAGAGTTACAACGTAAGTTAATGTAATAAATGCATCACTTTGCAGAAGCATCTTATGAAATGGTTTGCCACAAGCTTCCAAAATGGGGAATTACATCAGCTTCATGGGCTATGCTGAATTCTTTGCTTAAGTAAAGTTATTTAAATTCCTAATTCCTTTTCTCCTCTCAATGAGGCATAAAGAATAGTTTTAACGATGGGTTAATGATGATAGTGTTGGGGATGCTGATTATTCTGCACAATATTTTGAGTTTTTTTTCCTACCATAAGCTTATTGTGGCACTTTGATGTGTTCCTAATACTACCACTCTAGGTCCAAGCAGGATTTTCCAGGCACAATTGTTTTTCTAACTTGAAGTTTTTCTAGGTAGTAATAGCCACATCATTTAGTGTTGAGGTCTTAACTAGACTGAACATTAACTTAACAAGTTGTTGCTGGACTCAGTTTGTCCTGTCTGAAATCCTGTGTTTCTTCTCTCCTTCGCTCTTTCTCATGTCCTTTTCTGCTTTTGTCTAGCTCTGGCTAGATATACAAAGCCTTAAGTAAAAATGAAGCTTTTCCTAACACCTATCCTCCTTTTTTCCCTAAGAAACAAAAGAAAAACAGCAAACCAATACTAAAGCATTTTATGCTGTTTATACTTTATTGTTTCTATTTTATTCTGGGCACATTCTCCTGTTTTTCTGCTTTTCTGTCCCCAAGCACTACCTTCCCCTGTAAATGACCCCTGCACCTTTGCTGTGGGCTGCCTCTGGTGACTGGTGAAGGTGTAATAGTACTGTGGCAGTTCAGGCTTCCAAGTTTTGCTATTGGCTGTCTGCAAAGGAAAGCGTACAGGGAGCTGTTGGGTAAAGGTTCAGAAAATGCTTTGTCTTCCTTGGCTGAGTTGTTCCCCTAGTGGGGAGGGCTGAACCTAGAGGGCATTACCTGTTAATGTGCCAACCTTCATCCTGCACACAGTCCTGGCTCCAGGAGAACTTATCTGCAAGCACATCAAAAATTGTATGATGAGAGACCTGAGCAAGACCCAACAGTATATGTAGGACATCACGAGATTCAGGAGGGTGGAGCCAAGATAATGCTGAAATGTATGGGTTGGGAATGTTAAGGGTCGTGCATTTCAAGACTGTATATGCAGGATGATAAGAAATGTTAAGTTTTGCTTTATAACTTTACTGTGGTGGCAGCAACACTTGAAAAACACACTGTAAAGTGTTCTAATCTATTGAAGTGGAAAAGCTGAGTGAGGTTTCTTGTGGTTCTGCCACCTACCATTGTCACTGCCTGAGCCTGCTTCACAGGCAAGGTACCAGCTGGTATTGCAGGTTAAGTAATTTGCTTCATGTTTTTAGATCACAAGAATGGTATAGATATACTAAAAGGAAGGGCCAGCAATGAGAAAGGATCGATTGGCAGAAGGGAGGATGATTGCCTGTGTCAAACAGGGAGGATGCATGTGCTCCTCCCAGGGTTTTCTGAAAGCAATTTCATTTAGCATGTTTGCTAATGACCTTGAAGGTTAGGTTAATTTGGTATTGATCAGATTAACAAATGTAAAATCTAGTAAATAAAAGCAATTAATTACAAATACTGGGGAGGACAGTAGCTTACTGCCGAATTAAAGTGGTGAGAATTTTAACTTAATGAGCAAAATACCACAGGAATACTCTTGATGTTCCAGGATACCTTTATGACTGCTTTTTTTCTTGTTTAAAAGAATCATAGAATCATTTGAGTTGGAAGGGACCCTTAAAGGCCCTCAGCCCAACTCCCCTGCAGTGAACAGAAATACCCACAGCTCCATCAGATTGCTCAGAGATTGGTCCAGCCTGGCCTTAAATGTGTCCAGGGATGGGACTTCCACCACCTCTCTGGGCAACCTGTGCCAGTCCCTCACCACCCTCACTGTAAAAAAGTTTTTCCTTATATCCAGTCTAGATCTTCCCTCTTCTAGTTTAAAACTATTTCCCCTTGTGCTATCTTAGCAGATCCCTTTATGTCCTGAAAGGCACTTGTAAAGTTCAAGTGCCTCATTCTTAGCAAGCTTGCTTGAGATTCTCCTATCAGAAGAGTGTGAAGAGAGAGATCATAGTAAAATGCAGCTTTACATTTCTTTGTGTAAAGACTAAAAACATGGAACTCCAGAGGGCACTTGCATGGAGCAGGCATTGGGGCTGGCCTGCACCTTTTCTGGGTGATTTTGGGCCTGAAGCCCAGGCCACAGTCCCACAGCAGTACTTCTTGAGAGTGCTGCCTTCTGGTCTTTGGGGCTTTGTTTAGCAGCAAAAGCTGAAATGACCTTTCATACCTACATTTTAAAAGCTGCTATTCTAATTGGTTTGATGTGAGGACTGCCGGTGCATGCTTCTATTTATTGGCTCTTCCAGCTTAGCAACATTTTGCAGTGCTAACAAGAAGTTGTTCCTATTGAAGTTAACACTAACGCATGCATGGATGCTTTAAGCAAGTCCTTTCTCTTACTGTTGCTACTACTTGTGACCTTCACATGTATTAAATGACTAACTGAAAGAGATGAGGCAACCAGACCCCTTGTTTTATGCAGTTGGAGGCAGCACAGCAGCTCTGCCTTTCTCTGGTCTCCCCTGCAGTCCATCCTCATCCCATGACTCCACTGAAGAGCCTTTCACGTTTTCGTATCAAAATTAACATTAGCAGGAAAAAAAAAAGTCTCTGCTACATAAATTGCAGCTGTATCGCCCTTTCCCAGGCGCCTGTTTTGTTTTTAAGGGAAATGATAATAGAAACACTGGTGGGGAAAGACAGAGCGCAAGCAATTCCCACTTTTTCCTTTGATGTGAGCAGTTTAAAAATTGGCTTCTTTTGTTAGAACTCAGGGTAACTGCTTTTCAATAGATGAGATATACTTTTGCTCAGTTCCAATGGACTTCACCAAATCAACCTCCCACTCAATTCAATTAATTCCCTCCCCCCTGTGTGTGAGGAGCAAGGTTTGGATATAAAAACACCGAATGTAAGATTAAAATGTCTACAGAGATGATCAGAAGGGAGTCTGTTTTAATAACCCTCTTGGATTGCTGTGCATGAGATGTGGAAGTAGGAGGTTTAATCTCAGTGCAGTGCCTTTACAATTATAATCAGAATTGAGCAGGGTATTGGTCAATAGGAATTGTGCTCCTTGGGGTAGGGAGAATACTGTAACAAGAATTAAGCCTCAAGATATTAGGGAAGGAAACCATCTGCAAAGAGTAATCAGCTGCAGTGGTGTGGATCTCAGGTTCATGGAATGAACTCTTCAAAACAAATAAAACCCCCCAGCAAGAGCCAGCAGAAAATTCATGGAGACCAAGGTCCTCACAGTGTGAGTGGTAAAGAAACATTGTTTCCCAGTGCATAGAGAAATATGCAAAGAGACATACTTTGGTCGATTTTGACTTTGAGGTACTTAGAACTGATGCCAAGGTGAAAGGGGGAATCTTTTCATTCTGTCTTTCCTTATAACCAGGATTGGTTCCTATAAATCAGTTCAGGGTGCAAAAAAAGTTGTCGTTAATTTTAGGCAAGTCATGGAAACATGTTAAGTGTTAATTGAAAATTCTGTGGATTTCTTTCCTTCTTAATCTCCCAGGCTAAAAGCTTGCTGAGTTTTTCCTTTTTTTTTTTTTTTTGTCATATAGTGTGTATCTTTTAAATTATTCTTGGGCTGCTGGTGGCTGAGGTATTACATTGAAACCAGGCTTAAGACACGGTGTTAAAAAGTTTTTGATTGTTTTCCCTTTTTTTCCTATTCACATCTATTATGTGCATTATTTGAAATGAGAGATTAAGTGTGATTAACATGAGTTCACTGCTCCTCAGGTTGTACTTTGTGATGGGAATCTTAGAGTATCTCTTAAGACTCTTAGAGACAATGGAGGTAAGGTGTAACTTTATAAGGTGCTGTAATTCCCTGCTCTACAGATGCCACTAACTTAAGACTCTTGCTAATTCAAACTGAATTATCATTTCTTAAGTAATTAGAGAGAACTTGAAAGTTCAGCAGAGGAGGAGGGTAATTTAGAGTTTTGTAACTTATGTTTAGAGATGTAAGACTAATAAAAGAGGGATCAAGTTTTAAGATGAACATTATAAACTCTGTGTACTCTTATCCTGGTGCTGACAGATTGTAGACACAAACTTGTGGAGTGTTTGACTCTCCCAAATGTCTGATTAAGGGTCTATGAACACAATGTCTGAAAAACAGGAATATTGGAGGTACCCATCTCTTCATTTTCAGGCTATTGCAAAACATATCTATACAAACATTTCTAGTGTCTTTTTCTACATGCTTAAGTACAATACTTAAAGAGGAGATGTAAATGGTATAGACTGAGTTCTGATGAAAAATGTCTGGATTTATTTTTGATATCAGCATAGGTAACTTAATGAAACAAAATTTACTGAAGTTGCAGTGCATATTTGCATTTCTGCAGTTTGCAAAGCACAGAATCATAGAATAGTTTGGATTGGAAGAAAGCTCAGAAATCACGTGAGTCCAATGTTCTGTGCAACAGGCTTACCACCCACTAGATCAAGAACTAGAACAGGTTGCCTACAGTCCCATCCAACCTGACCTTGAACGCTTCCAGAGAAGGGAAGTTTCTGACCATCTACATTATTCAGCAATTTAAACATTCACAGGAGTGTGTAAACATTAAAATTTGAGAATGTTATTTATGCAAAGTCAGTTTTCTATGGGAGTTCAGTGTTTTCCTTAATGTCTAAGTCTGATTTTTTGTTAATATCTGTCATTAATCACAATTCTTAGTCCTTCATTATTTGAATTTCACTGTATAGATGCCAGATTCGTTATACAGAGAATGCATATGTATTGTGTGCAGTTCAGTCAGTGTTTCCTCAAATTAAACCTTAATCACATGATTAAGATGCTTGAAATTAGCATTTCAATTTAAAAGTAAATTTTATTTGAGAACTGGCAGCCATCATGTCTTTTAGTTGTATATACGTCATCACTTCAGAATACTAAAACTGCTCACCAGTTGCAGTGAAGCTGCATCAGGCCTCCCTGGAAGCTTTGTCTGCTGCAGAATGCATAAAAGGGCAGTGTAGCACACCTTACGTAATTTTTACAAGCACGGTGTGCAGGCTTTTGTTCATCACTGGGGAAAATGTGTAGCTAGTGGTGGTAACTATGTTGAAAAATAGTGTTCTGTAGCTGAGAATTTGCTCTATCAAATAGTGTTACTGTGCTCTTTGTATCTGTTGTAGTTTCCATGGAAATAAATAGAAGGCACTTCTTTCGGAGCAGCCTACATATGTATGTCTGTTAGGGCTGCAGGCAAATGTCAAGGCCCAGGTGTGAGGTTAAGACAACTGAAGAAGTTGTGAAAAAGAGTTTGGATCTGATGTAAGAGTTTGTTCAATGTGAGAGCTAATACTGAAGCTACGGATTAGCTGTGAGGATTATCTGGATTTCAGAAGGTGGGAAAGGCATGTGTTTGGTTTTTTTTTTTTTTTTTTCAGAAAACTTCAGAAGTGCTGGAAGGAGACTTGGTTGGGGGAACACTGTTGCAAGGCTGACAGCAACTAGGAGCTGCATGAGAAATGCCATTGTGCGAGGCCAGGGTTACCTAGTTAACAATGTCAGAAACACCAAATTGGCAAAAGTGGGAGCACTGTGGGAAGCATCACTAGAGGCAGGTTGTTTATTGCATGGGACGAAGTCATGCCACAGCACCAGCTCAAAACATGAGCAAGAGATGATGTGCAATGTGTGTGCAGTGTGGGGCGGGGATGGTATGCAGGTCTCACTCAGCTATCCATCGACAATGGTTTATCCCGCTGGTGACAAGGGCTCTGCTTGCAGAAAAGAGAGCAGGGCTCCTGAGGAGGAGGAAGGGCCTGAGCTGCGCTTTCAGTTACTCCGAATATCCCTGGTGGGGATTATTTGGATGATTGCAGGATCATTTGGTGGCTCTCTCTCATAACACACCTTTGAACCTAGTCTGCCTTAATCTAGTCCTGAATAGAAGTTAATTTAGAGCTATTCAGAAGCTAATTTAAAGAGATTTACTGAGCTCTCTTCAAAGGAGCAGTCTTTTAGGATTCCATTTCTACAACATGATTTTTCTTTTTTTCCTGTGATTTCCAGGCTCAGCCTCAGGGGAAAGGAAAAAAAAAGAAAAGTGCCTTGGTTGCTATTGTAACATATTAGATGATGGTTACTCTATAGTTTTTTTAGGAACTCTTCTGGAAAGACCAATACTTAAGGCAGTGCAGGGACAAGCAATGTATGACACATCAATGTGGCTTTTGACCCCACGAGTATAGGCAAAGGCACCTCCTTGGACCATCCCACAGCTCTGGGGACACCCTCCAGGATCACTGTCTCAGAAGATTCATGCTGGAGTGAACCCGACAGAGTGCTGCTGGGAGCATGGGCAGCCCCAGAGGGATGTGCCAGAAGCAGCTGATGGGGGCAGGAGAAGCTTGGGTTGTCTCTGTGAGCCCAGAGATTAGAATCCTGGAATCATTTGAGTTGAAAGGGGCCTTTAAAGGTCAGTTCATCCAACCCCCCTGCAATGGACTGAACACTGGGTTAACCAGGCTTTTGTTCCTTATACAAGAATAAGGAATGTTTATTCTTAATAAAAAGACTTAATAAAAGGGATCCTTCTTCAGTAGAAAGATGGTCCACAATCTTTGTGTGAGATGTGCTTGTAAATTACTTCTTAGAGACAGTAGTAACTTGTCAGAAGGGGGAAGTTTTCAAAAAAAAAAATGCTTTGCATCAGCTTTAAATTGCAGAAAACATCCACTTCTCTGTAAACTTCATTATTTAGGTATTATCTGAAATAGATGTCAGACTGACTCTTCACAAATTGCTGTTGATTCTCCTTTTACTTTGTGGATGTTCTGAAAGTTTTTACACCAGCTTCTCTGGAAAATTTGTAAATCTGGGGGCAGATTTCATTCAGTAGCACTGTTGTTTTGGCAAGTACACAAAGCTGAGTGGGCTGGTCACATGCTTCCCATCTGTCAGCCCATCACTCTTAATAGGTGCTTGAAGGAAAACTGCAGTTATTTTGTGCAGCACTGGATGCTAAAAGATCATGTGTCAGGGAAAGAGGGACATGGAAGGAAAATAATCTTTTGTAAGACATTGTTTTTAATCTATAGAATTAATTCTTTTAATGCTACCCTTTTGGGAACAGTTGTCTTTTGTGCAGATGTGATCTTGTGTTAATTTGGACATCCTGATGCTCCTTGAAGAGGACACTGTACTTGGTCTGGATTCTGTGTACTCTGAACATTGAAATTCAGGTGGATGCTTTTCAGCATCGTTGAAGTCCACATAAAGGCTGATGGAGAACTGCAGTGCATGTTTTCCAACTTCATGAAGGTACAGATCATTTGCAAGTGCTTTCGGTTGACAGTTCTCTTTTAGCAACTCTATATGTTGACGTTTCTTAGCTGTAGAGTTGTGCTTCAAGGTCCAGTAGTACTACAAGAGCTCTATCCACCACAGATACAGGTACCTTGAAAGCGGGTTAAAGCTGTAGCTCAATAGTTTTAATGATGAAACAAACTTTTCTTGCTTTCCTTGCCTGAAAACCTAACAAACCAAATTACCCACATTGGTGGCTTCCTTGGATGCAATTTGTCCCAGGTGATAAGTGCAGAAAGATGTACTAAGCCTGGATTAGAGGCATCCTGGAGCGTTTCAAACAGCTCAGTACTGAAGGGTTTCAGTACGGTATGTTACAGCATGACAGTAACATGACTGATTTGTTAAAATGGCCGGTTTGCTGTTTATAGTACAGGACTCAAACTGAATTCGTCTCCCTATTGACTGTAACCTCAGCTTTGTTGGGTCTTCGGCTTGATTCATCTCTCCTAAATTTAGCTGCCTAAATAGTATGCATCACATCTGAACCAGTCATCTAGCTTAGCCTCAAAATTAGTCATCAGAGATAAGCAGCTCACCAGGTCAGTCTGACCTGTGTTAGGGAGGGTTATAGCAGTGACTGGGAGGTACGTCAGCTCGGGAGAAAACTGTTTTTCAATTTTGATTCTCAATTCAGTGACTTCTGGCAGCAAGATGTGAGAAGGTCCATCCTTTGCTCTCTGTTTTCCAGAAACATCTTTTAAGCTTCAGTTATCTATATCTTTCTTCATAGTTGTGGGGGAAAAAAAAAGTGTTTATTTGAAGTGTCAAAGTTTTCTTGCCATTATTTTTTGACAACTTCCTTTTTTTTGTGTGTGTGTTTCTTCTGTGGATTAGAATAATTTCCATAGTTGGATGAAAAAGTGGAAAGAGATGTTCTGTATTCTTATTTTAACACATTTTTCCAGTAATCGATAGCTGAACTAAAGCTGTGTTTCAGTGCTTTCTCCTTTAAAACATAGATCAAACAGTGCTGTGAACCTATACATCTTCCCTGTCAAACATTTAATTTATTGTGCTGTTCATTTGTAACTTGAGACTAGAGAACTATTGGTTGACAAAGGAGGATGGATGGCTTTTTTATCGAGTCCTTACGCAGCTGGCAGAAGATAGCAAATGGGAGAAGGAAATGTGCAATAGTCATTTCCAAATTTCTAATAAATCGTGGGTGTATCACAAAGGGTTTATGCTAACTTGTAACTATCACATTGCATTTTCAAAGGGTTGGGGGTTCATTATCATTTGTCTCATTCACTGTGGTTAAACTGAGTGTCAGAAAGCAGGTTAATAAAACTTTTATAGTGACATACAGCAACTGTTATTATGGATATGTAATATCCACTATTTTTAACTCAGTTTTAGCTCTTGCTTTATCCCTCCGGAATTGAAGTAGTGTATAAGCAATTCTTGTTTGGTGTTACCTATCCCATTATATTGAAGAGCTCCTCTTCTACTTAGTCCTTGGAGGTTTTCAAGAAATGTGCAGATGTGGCACTGAGGAGAGGTGGTTAGTGGTATGATGGTGATGACTCCATGGTTTGACTGGTCTTAGCAATATTTTCCAAGATCATTTCCACTTAATGCTTCTATGATATTAGGAAGATGCTATCAGCAGCTCGCTTCTTTGGTAGCAGGGCTTGATGCTGAGCTGGTTCATGCACAGGTTGCTGCTGTGGGCAGCACTTGGGAGCCAAGATGGTACTGCTGCCCTGAAGCTCCCAGTTATGGTGCAGCCCACACCCCCCGGCCTTCCCTGCTGTTCTCTCTCTTCCTCCGATCATCTTGAGCTACATGAAAAATCAAGTTTTATGAAATACGGAAGTAAACAGGTTCAATCAAATCATTCTCTGGTTACAATCCTTTTTTTTTTTTTTTTTTTTCCTTCCATTCTGAAAATGTAAGTTCCATCTCAGGCTTTAGGGACTTTTGACTCTGCTTCTCTGCTGTGTTTATGTCAGTATATCTACCCCATATTTCTCTATATATGTAAGGACCTTTCTTCTGTTGGGTAATTCTACCTATTTATAACATTCATATTCCTACCAAACCCCAAAAGCATGGACACACCCACCCTGAATTTTGCCTTTAAGGTCTCTAGCACTCTCAGCATTCAGTGCATGCTCTTACTATGATTCCTAGTGGGGAAAAAAGGACAATTACCACAACAATTACTGGATTAGTAATCCAGGAGAAATTTTTATTGTTTCTGTACTGAGAATGTTTTGTCACTGTGATACTTTTCCCTAAAGGGAATTTCACCCATAGCATACATAAATTTAGAGTTCATATTTTTTGTAATGGTTTCTTTACCACAGGCTATCAGTGGGTATAATCCACGCAATCTGAACTTCAAAGTGCTTTGTTATCTAGTAACAGTAGAATACTTGTATCCACTCAGTCACTGAAGGGGGGCAAAACCTATTTAGCATAGTAATTAGAGACCGTGATGGGTTTCTATTTAACCATCTTGGTGGGTTGGTTAGAATACAGATCTGTATTTTACATTTCTTCTACATTCCTGAGGTTTTTATGTTTCACTTTTTCTCTGGTTGATTTTGCATCTGGATGTGTTAGTTAAAGATAGTATTGCAGTTTGCACACGCATATACATGGTGTGTAAACTAATTAGCAAAGAACACTGGAAAGGCCACTGTGCTAGTAGAAGTGCTTCTACTCAGTAGTAGATGAATGAATGCATTAAATGATAGTTCTTTTAAGAATTTTGGGCAGTGTACTTATGGAGCAAATGCAGAGAAGGGAATATCTGAGCTTTTTGAAAAGAAGTGAAGTTTCTGTTTGTCCGTGCCTTGATGAATGAGCTAAGTCATGTTGCTGTTACCTGCACAACATGAGTGGCTCTTCAATCAGTAAACCAAATATTGAGGACTAAATGCTTGTCGGTATATGGCTGAAAATGTCAAACATTGTTTTGCCAATGTATTTCTAAACACTGAATTTTGCATTTGTTTATTTTTTAGGCAAAATATAGCCGAATAGTAATTGGTACTGACCATGGAAACAACATGTAGGATTAATAATATGATTGATTTTTCTCTTGAAGCGAAAATTGCTTTTATACCATGACTTCATTATCTAGAAATCAGTATGATGAAATCTTACAATAGGGCACATAAATGGAAAAGCAGAAGTTAAAAATTGCATTCAATCCCATTTAATTTGGGAAAGTTCCTATGTACAACAGCTAGAACAAGGGAAGAGAAACAGTAGGGTCTGGTCTACTGTGACAGAACCTAGCAGTCTTAGCTGCCTCCTGCACGTTGCTGACCCCTCTGGTAAACCACTACACTGCTGTTCAAAAGCTTTTAAAAATCCTTTTAAATCTTAAAACATTAAAGACAAAGGAAGAGGGCTAAGTAACTTGTAGGAATTAACACTTAAAAATGTCTTAGTGTGTGCCCCTACATGGAACACTTATTGTTACTTTGTAGAATCTGTTGTTAGCATGTTCCAGCAAATTGCCTGTTTTGTGCCCTTATTTATAAATGCATTCATATGTACAGTTCCCCAGTGTTTCATCTGAATATAACCTTTCAGTTTCTGGAGATTGTCTCAGAAATTATTGCTTCAGATTTCTCTTCGGTGTCATAAAGATGTATCCAACTGCTCCCTTCACACTTTCCTCAACAGAAAACCTTATGGGGCTTCTCTTATCCAGTGATGACTCCAACCCAGGCTGGCAGCTGTTCAATTTCCTGTGAAACCAAACCTGTGGTGTGAAACCAAAACAGTGTGCTTTGGGACAGTCTGAGTGGCAGACCCAACCTGTGGTCCCCGTGTACCACAGGATTTCCTGAATGGGTCTACAAACAGTCTGCTACCTTAGCCAAAGAGGAAGCCAAACAGTACTGGGGCAGAGCAGAGCCGTATGTCAGCGCTGATAATGTCTCATTCCTTCATGTCAACAGCCCTGGAACTGCTCTGTGACGAGGAGCCAAAGAATTTGACTGGAAATATGAGTTACTGGACAGGTGCAGAAGTTCTATACTTTGATTTTCACCAGACCTACATGGCTCATCCACAAGGCTATCACCAATGCACATTAACACAGTGTTAACGAGCATTCTCAGTGACTGATATATACTTCTCCAAATTATTCCTGCAGTTGTCTCTAAAGGGGCAGGTTAAAGCATGCTAAGCTCGATGGTCTGTACTAATACCTTTAGATGACTACATGCGCACTGAGACATAGGTAGATAGCAGGAATTAACTGCTGAGGGGCTGCACGTGCACACAAAGGTAACTCACACCTACAGATGCATTCCTTAATGCTTGCATGGCTCTGTGTGTTTAAGGGACTTAGCAGTTTCAACATTTTCACAAGGAAAGTCTAAACAAAAATTATGCTGCAGTTGCTTTATACAAGTGTGCAAGTTACATGCAACTGAGAAAAGATCCGTTAGAATTAAGTTGCAAATATTGTAAACTACAGTCACACTTCACATATTTCTAGTTTTCTCCTTCTTATTTCTCTTATTTCTTTCAGTATGTAATGGACTTGTTCAGTAAGCGAAACAGACTGCTTCAGTAGCCCTTCATGTACTTTGTTTTTGGTAACTTTTTGTCTGCTTTTTTAACTTGACACTGTATCAAGGAGAGGTATGGGAAAAGCCTTCTTTCAGACTGCTTTTCATTTAAGCTTGTTGCAAATTTTTTGACAGGTTTTGTTTGTCCCAAGTACACCTCCAAGTTCATTGTAATGGATACCAGAGTCCTTGATGGCATTGTTAGGCAAAACGTGGGGTGTCTATGGGATGTTTAGATATTCAACAATAGCTTATGAAATTCCAGGCATAACCTTGTCCATATAGCGTCCCTCTTCTCCCTGTAACATTTAACAGTTCTACATGCATTTTCCTTTTTTTTTTTTTCCTCACAAGGTAATATAAAACTACTTCCCCAACGTTTTAAATGTCAAAGATACACTCTGGGGATAACACAGGAAAAGGTTTTGTTTAAAATAGACTCAGCAACACTGAGGCAACTAACGTTTTATTATGTTGCCTGGTGAACTAACCCTAGAGCAAATCATGCAGGAAGATGAATATGTTTTGAAGGCCTTTGAGAACAATGATTATTCTTCAAATGTATCCTGACTGCAAAAACATGCCTAAAAAGTAAATCTTTTATTTACACACAGAGAATACATAAAGTGTTCATTATCTTTTAGAAAAGTTTCACTGCTTGCTTTATAAAGGAGCCAAAAAACCATAACTCTGTATTTGTTCCTGTCTAAATGTGTTATAAACTCTTCTGCTATAGTTCTGGTGGTTTGATTTCCAAGCTCAGGTTGGTACCTTAGAGCCAGAGTTTCACTGATGTTCACGAACATGTGCATAGTTTATGTATCACGGCTGTCTCCAAGTGTGGAGGAGATGAAGCAAGTCTCTTTCCATATATTGGATACCATGCCCACCACTTCAATTTCAGTACGTCATTGCAATGGAGTATCTTTGCAGAGATGCAAATAATATCCCTTCAAGGTGTTTCATAGCTGAGTTCCAATCTCACAAAGCGGCATATCCTTTTTGTTACTGCTATCATTCTTTCTCAATATCCACTATGATCTTTTTCCATAGTCAGCGTATTTCTTCTCCCTCCCTGAACAATACAGAATAGAGTATTGTAGTGTTTGAAGGTAAAAAGAATACTAGACATGACTACATATGTCTTAGTTTTAAAGATTAGTTGGATGCATGTAGAGTGTGTGCTTTTTGTTTAAGTGTTCCTAGTTTGAAAGAGTGAGATAGATTCTAGTTTTCTCCATTACTGTCTTTTTCGTGCATCTTCACATAGGAATGTGTTTGTCTCTTGGGAAGTTGGCAGTGTAAGTGACTGAAAAACTAGCTAATAAATCTGGGATTAATAGGGCTGTAGACAGCGAAGTACATAGGCGTAGGAAGGATCACCAGCCACTGAATGCTGCACATCTAGGAACTGTCAATAGGGAGTATGAAAAATGCAAAGGACAAAGCAAAACTAGGAGAAGTTCCAGCTCATTTTTCTGCTTGCTGAAGCAATCTCTCACGTCAGCATATCCTGGTCCCCTAGGGAAGATTTGTTCTTAGGGCTTGATCTTGCTTCTATTCACAGCCAAAGTGATTCTCTCTTTAACCTAAAGTGGATAGGATCAGACCATTAATGATTGTCTCTCCAAAAATAAAACTAGCAGAAGTAACAATACTTAATGTCATACTGTACTTTACATACAAAGTAGCGCTCTATTCTTTTGTAAAAATTTGTTCAAATTAATTTAGAGGTATTTAGAGATGGGTATTAGATTTTTAAAGCTGATTATTCCAGTTCTCTTAATTAGTGGCTCAAATGACTGGTACTGATGTGCACTTGTGAGGACACTTTCTATCTGAGGAGGAAAATGTCAATAAATTTTCTGTGTGCTGGATTAAATCCCTTGAGGTCGACTGGCCAGAAATGTGAGTCAGTCATCATGGTGCTCTTGAATTCAGTGGAGCCACACCTGTGGCTGTTACCTATGATTGATTGTCATTGAATAATGCAATGAAATTCTTTGTTTATTAACACAAGTATGAAACAAGAAAGGGAGAGAAGCTGCTACCTTTCTACCAAAACTGGTCAAAGAAATGATAATTGCCAAAGATTTACATCTTTGATGTACTCTCAGCTAAAACTGCCATAAATAGCAACAGACGAACAAAATTATGACCCTCACAGGATCATGGGACAGTAAAGAGAATTCTTGGTTGTTTGGAAGGGCAAAGTGGAGGGAGGTGCCCATGGTGTCAGGTAAGCACAGCACCTCATTTACTATTGCATAAATAATCCTGTTGATTATAGACAGAATGAAGTGTGTGGGTAAGTACCAGACTGGCAATGCTGGAGTTGGGGTCTTGACTTGTAACAGCATGATTTCAGATGTTGTTATGACTTGCATTTATCCAAAGCTGTGGTTCACTGATGGGGACACTATTGTCATTTAGAAGTTGCCACTGTAAATAACGTAAGAGGCAGAGTCAGAGCACTAGTATATTTTTCTGGTAATGGTTAGAAAGAGATTACCATAACAGAGATGATGGTTCTTCTTTGCGCCCTAGGGATTCAAATTGTGTGACAGGATTAAGATTTGTTTATGTCAGTCTAAACTGGCACTTGAGGTTTGCTTTCTCAGAACCACAGTTGTCACCTAAGTCTTTGCATAACAAGCAATAATTGTGCTGATTGTAGTTTATGCCAAAAAGAGGAACTACTGTAGTTGTTTAACCTTTAAACTTTCAGTGAGCTTCAAGTATGGACCCCTGTGCAAGGAGAAATGCTGTATTACTAAGCCTTGAGTCTGACGCAGCCTGACCTTTGGTTCTTTCCAGAACACAGAAGTTGCATTTACACTAAGTCCTAAACTTACGAAATGTTTTTATTTCCAATATTGCATTGGTATTGAAAAATATTTTTGATTTATTTAAAAAGCATGCTCCCTCACTTTCACCTTCTGCAGTGAAGTCATGCTTCTTGTGCCTGTGACCCCAGAATCAGTTGCCAGAGAAACGTGGTGACACAGATTAAATCCAGGATTTCAACACAGAATCAAGTGCAAGGAACAAAGGAGAATATAAGTGCCTTTCTAAAATAGAACATTTATTAGAAAAATCCATTTGTTTTTGTCAGCTCTATTTGAACAGATTGTTCCAGTGTCAAAATCTCCACTTAATTGAAATATATATATATATATATATATATTTTTACAGTGGTCTTGTGCTCCTTGAACTTACCTAGATTCCACTTAGATCAGATGAGCGGTTCTACTGCTTTCAATGGACTTCATTTAAGGCCTCTGTTAAATTCCTCATGTCTGACAACACTAAACTGAAAAGGGAGTACTGAAAGTAAGAACTGGTCATGTACTTCACTTTCAGAGAATCACAATCCAGAGTGTGCTGGACTCTGTGCTTTTGTTTTCTCTCAGCCTCTCTTTAATGTAAAGGGCAGGAATTTTTTCTAGAAGCACTTAAAACAATATATTAAATCATGAGTGCTGAGGTATCAGAATTCCTCATCACCCAGATATATGGAAATCTGGCCTTCCTCAGAAGCTCCTACGCAATTTTAGCACAAATATTACAGTTATGTCTACAAATGAGAAAAGTCCATTCTGCAGTAAAACTCACCTGGACTGTGAATTAAAATGTTTAAAGAACAACATTCTTTACTTCTTAGGCTCACCTTTAGTGGAATTTGATTTAGATTTGTTGGCTACCCCTCACTCAGCCTTTGCTGTCTAAACATAGGATGTACTGCTCAGGTCCATATGCTTGCTCTCACCATCAGGGAGAAGCTGGCAGCTCTGAGGGGAACAGGGTGAAACCAGGTACAGAACTGTGTGCTGAAGGCTGCTGTTGACTACAGAAAGAGTTTAAGTGACAAGCTGAGAACAGCTTCTAGATGGATAAAACCAGGTGAGATGCAAACTACCTCTAGCAAATGAGGAATGTGGTTGGAAGCCTTTCTCTCTGACCTTCAGCAAAACACGTGCTAAGAAGCTGCAGTCCAGCCATCAACCAGAAGGTTGCACTCTCACTGAAAGTGGGTTTGATGCTTAAAGGAGAGATGGATAATTAAGACTTCATCTTCCAAAATATTAAATATTGATTTGTAGACATTTTGAAGGAGGTGTAAAGCTCTCCTGAGATCTAGCAGTAACTGTAAAAGATTATAAAAGATTTTAGCTCTCCTTGTAGAATTTAGCATTTATTTTTTGTTTAGAATTTATGAAATGAGGATAAAATAAATCAGTAGGTAACGTCTGGCCCTCTGAGCACTTGCAAGTCATGCTCCATGTGACCATTCAGAGGCAAAATGGATGTTTTTTTTTTTTTGTGGTTTGTATTGGCTTTTGGTTTATTGAAGTGTCGGGGGGATTATAAGCTCTTCAACTCCAATTTTTATTGTTTTATCCAACTACTGTCACTTCTTATCAGTATTAAAGGCAGAAATCAAAGCACAGGACCCATGGGAAGTAGCGTTTCAAATGTACACCATTGCTTTTCTTTGTCATTGTTCTGAACTATGCACCCTCTGCTCCTGACAGCGCACCTACAATGAGATAAGGAGGTGAATTCACACTTAAATTAATTTGTGAATTAAACAAAGGATTTCTTATTATTATTTTTTTTTTTAACTAGGATGTTTTTTCTTTCCTTTCCACCTCTCTACTCCTTTTTTTTTTTTTTTTTTT
>VXAB01012433.1:657317-743869 GCA_013399175.1 Odontophorus gujanensis
TTTTTTTTTTTTTTTTTTTTATGATTAAGAGAAACTGATGCAACACACAAAGCCCCATACAGGACATCTTTGCCTTAGGCAACCAGTTTGTCTTCAGACTTCCACTGATTTTAAGTTGGGAATCTGCATGGTTGCATCTATTCAAGGAGGCAAAAATGAAGTATTACAGCATAGCTGTGTCTTACAAGTGTCTCTCCCTGAGAAAAGGTGACCCAGCTATATTAACCAGGTTGGAAAACTGGGTTCTAAACATGGCACACGTTGGTCTGAGTCAAGGCAAGCAGGTGCTGTGCTGCTGTGTGTGGAGACTTCCACCTGCAAGGTTACTTAGATAGCTGTTCCTCTGCAGGAGAGAACTAAGTTGAAGGTAGTGGAAGAGTTAAGATCTTCTTTTCTTTTACCTTTTCTTTTCAGTTGTCTATGTGATAGAAATCAAGATGAGTTTTCCCAGTCCATTTTATTCAGTTTAACAAGTGTATTGAATTTAAGAGATGACATTTTCTGTGTTTTATTCACAATAGTTTCAAGATGATCAAATCCATTTCAGAATGTTCCCTAGCTTATGCAGACTCACTTTAAATAAGTATAAACAAAATGTGTTCATTCTACCACTGGCTCCATTTATTAGGTTTTAAAGGTGCATTTCCACTATGCCATCCGAAGCAGTAAGGGGGGAAGAAAGGGAAGAGCAGTGACAGAAAATCTATTTGATAGAGTAAATCATCTCTTTGCTCGTGTGTATACATATATATGTATATATAGGTGTGCGGGTTTATATGGGTAATGACAACAACAGTAAGAGAGCAGACACGTTTTAGCATTACAATGACAAATTATAAAATATGACACAGTTAAAAAACAAAGAAGTTTATTGGAGGCATGATTACTTCCTGTCTACAGCAAATGGAAAATTGACTGAGACAAGCAAGTTAAGGTCCAAATTGAAACACTAACTTATGTCCATGTAGTAAGTAAAAAGTAATTAAAAATACCTTACCAGTTTTAAAGGGGAGAAAAGAGAGGTAATACAATTAAAGTCAATGCTTGAATCTTACTTAAAACACTGCAATTGTCAGAAGCAGATATTTCATGGCAAAGATGTTGCAGTGGGATAATCAGGGGGGAAAGACTTTAAGGCAAGGCAGGCAAATTTATACATTTACACATTTCATATTTATTTTTAAATACGCATGCAGGCTATTTTTAAATCCTTGGAATTATATTATTTTTTTTTACTTTCTTCGACTACTTCAGCTGGGGTATTGAGCCAGGAGGGAAATACACTTCATGTTATTTTCATTTTGACGTTTTTATTGTTAAATGTTGTGCACCGAGTTGAATTTTTTTGTGCTCAAGTTTAGATATTTGAATCTTGAGGTCTTTTTATTCATCCTGTCATCTGTCATTGATGTAACTGACTTCTGTGACAGCATTGACAGGATTTATCCAAGAGTTTGCACGATGACACTTTATAAAATCAAATATAAATAAAAGGGCCCATCATTTGGGGGATATGGGATTGGAAGTCAGTGGGTGTTTTATAAAGAGCTATTCAGGAACTCACCCAACCACCTCTTACAGATTTATCTCTTTTTGTGCATGACCATGTTTGTATTCCCTTCAGGTCAAGGAGCAAAATGTCATGTTTTTTCTTTTTTTTTCCTTGTTCTTTCTTTCCAAAGACCTGCCACATGTTCAAATATGTACCTGCATTTTTTTCCATGACATTTCAGAAATACTAAATATTGTATTCTGGTGATAACGCTTTCCCAAGAAGGAAGGAGATGGCCCATTTAATAATGTATACTTCATTTACAGCATGGAGTGTTAGCCAACTACTTGTGATGATACTTCTTCCAGACGTAATACTGTTATATGCGGAGTTCTAACTACATTTTTAAATAGACTAACAACTGAATGATACATTCAAAATAATTCATGGAGAGGAAATAGAAGTATTTCAGCATGGGAGAATATTTATGCATTATTTAACAGCAATAATGTTTGAATTCATACATTATGCAAATGCCGTTATAATCAGGAAAATGAAAGAACTTGGACTGCTGCAACATCTTTAAATCTACCATTGGGTACTTATTTGTGCATATCATTTAATACTGCACAATTTTACAGTATGACACTTGAAGAGAGTTATCAGAGACCAACAGGTTATAAAAAGTAAAGCTGATGAATTCAGATTACTACCTTGATGCTAATGTCTATAAATTTATCAGCAAACAGGAGTAAAGGCTTTAATGGTAATTTACATGAACTCCTCTTGTGGAGACAAGTTACTGGAATTTTACATACAGTTCACATTTTGTGTTCTGATCCTTGCCTATGCTCACCCACACACAACAGACCAGTAAACAGCGTGGGCTGACACAGAAGGAAAATTCTATTTATTTTCTTAATGTATCAGCAGCTTAGCCTCTAACAAGACCAGCAACTCTGTTCATCTAATGCCAAATAGCTTTGGTTCAGTCTCCTATTGTCTTCAAGATAAAATATGGACATATCAAAAAACCTGTAATTTGATGAAAGGCACTCACAGACCTTCCTTTTTGCTATTTAGATCAATTATATCTCTGCTTAATTAAATATAGAAAACCCCATGTATATGTGTGCATACTTGATAGCAGCATTCTTGAGCCACTTTTCTTGGACATACCATTCTTTGTGATTTTGTAGTTTGTATGAGTATATGCACGTGTCTTCTGTGGCAACATGAGAAGCAGCTTGTCATGCATGCTGCCCTCCAAATTGGAAGTAAGTGTTGCATCTAATTTTATTTCTTCTTCCTACAGAAGTTTATCCATGCTTAGTGTATTGAGAGGGCAAGTGAATGACAAAGGATCTTCATAGCCAACCATGGGCTCTGCCAGGTTCCCAGGTTCCTTCTCACCTTTTTGGTCAACATTTGGGAAAAATGCTACTACCAACCTAAGGGTTCTAAGGGTTCATAGTGAAGGAAGGTCTTTTTCCTTGCAGTCCATGAGTGAACAGAATTTCTTCCAAAATATTTGTATTACAAAACCCTTAATTCTTATTAATATTTCTGTTAATGGTAACACTGAGAGCAAATAGAAATGAAGAGGATCTGTACAGAAGAGAGCAAACCATTTTCTTAACCTGTTAAATGAAGGTGCCCCATCACTTGTCATGGAGTGATTTACAGAAATGGACAGAAGAGAGTAATTTACACTCTGAATTCCATGTTGTGTGGCAAGCAAGAAAATTTGCATGCAGATACCATCAATCCGGCATGTCTCATAAACACTATATTCATGTAATAGCTCAGAAAATACAGAACAGATCTTCCTGCAATGAGTGGCATTTGGACACAGTTTGGGTACTTACCAATTTGAATCCGGTCCACAGCCTGGAACTTTCACTGTGGTAGAGTCTTCCAGAAATTATTACTTTTTATGGCAGACTGGATGCAACACTGTTAGTTCCTCCATCATAAAGATTGTGCCAGGGCTTCTGCTGTAAAATCTCTTACTAACAAGAAAACACAATTCAACCAATAAATTGTGCTCCTGGCTAAGAACTTGAAAACAAAAATTCATACTGGAAGTTTTTATTCGTAGCAAACAATGCTAACTTCTCAGAGTCCAAAATAATGCATGAAATCCCTTTTGCTGAGCATTAACTAATTTTTATGGCATTGTAGTAATCAGTTGTTGTAAAGCTGGCTTGGAAAAGAGGGGCAGTAAGATGCAGCAGGCACCAATGGTGCAGTAACAACACGTACCAACTGCAGTGCCAACTGGAGATCGCCCCTGATGATAAGGACATGGGGCTGTAGAAACAGGAGTGTTCAGGTTTCAGCTGGAATAGAGCTGATTTTTCCTTTAGAGTTTCTGGTACATTTTTGCTTGAGAAAAACAATGTCAATAATGCACTGATCTTTCAGTTGTTGCTGAGCAGTGTTGTATGGAGCCAAGAATGTTTCAATTACTCAGCTTCTGTTGTCCTGTCAGTGAGGTACTGGGAGGGGACAGAATCAGGACAGCTGACCTGAACTGGCCAAAGGGTATTCCATAAAGATGTGACATCATGCCAAAAAAAAATTATAAATAAATAAATGAAAAAACAACCTTGAAAAATGGTGGGAAATTGGTTTGGCAGGCAGCCATTGCTCAGGGACTGCCTGGATATCAGCCACTGGGTGACGAGCAATTGCTTGTGCATCATTTCGTTTATGTGTATATATCTATGTATGCATATAATCATTACTTATATCATTACTTATTATATATATATTACTTTTATATATATATGATATATATATACATGTGAATTCTAACTGGAGGAAGGGTGTGCTTAACTAAGAGAACACACCTTCTTTCTGCAAAGTTATGAGCTATTAAGATGGGAGCACTATGTTTCTATAGATTTAGAAGAGGGTTTACTAAATGATGACCACAAATTGTACAAAGCCAAAAAAGATGATCTATCTTGTTTGAGAGTTTGTTTAATAGTTCAGTAGAATGCCTGCATGTGGAAAAGGATCTCTGGGTTTACTGCTTTCCTTAGATCATCCTTTTATCTTTTAGAGGAAATCTGTCATTTTTCTTGCTCCTAATAGTTTCTGATTGTGCTCAGGATATGCTCCAAAATCCACTGAAGTCAACAGAAAAATTACCTGGTAGTCTCCCAGTACAATTTCTATGATCCTTCTCATTCACAATCATCAACATCCATCCCCAGTGTGCCAGGAGAGATCCAGAATAATGGTATAAAATTAGTTCTGATATGAAAATTGGCACCGACTTCAAAAAGCGATACCCCAGTCAAATATGTCCTGGTAATTTTTGTTTAAAGCACAATCTTAATATATGCTAAGTTTCATGCTGATAGATTGATTCATTATGAGAATATGTAATATGTTTATTTAGGTATGCCATGATATATTGGTAACTTATGTACCGCATAACCATCTGACATCATTTCTTCTAGGTAGATACAATGAATGCATCTTCTCTGCATCACAAGAAAAATACTATTTCAACTTAACAGAACATTTTAATCTCAGTCAAAATGGGGCATCTTCAACATACGGTTGTCTGCAGTCATGGTATAGCTTTCCTAACTGCTAATTCCTATGGACTTTAATTAGAAACACTTTAGCAACACTTCCTAAAACATGCAAACATTGAGGATCCCACCAGCAGTATTATTAAGATAGCATCTTAATTCATTTTTCTTTGTGGCCAAGATGTTTCTCTTCCAGTTTACTGTGGCAAACAGTATCATTTCCACTTCCAGTATCTGAAGCTTTCTGCTTTAATAAATGAACATATTAGATGTTATTCTCTCTCAGCTTGATAGGTGTATAGTGTCAGAAAAAAGGAAGGTCACAATGATGTTAAATTTGCTGCTGAGTAAAGGATCAGAGTGTAAATGAAATCTTAAAAGATGGGAAATGAGAATGTGCAAGTGTAAATAATGTATTAATTATTGACAGCTAAGGGACCAAAGAGTCCTATTTAGTAATGATATCTTCATTGTCACACTACCTGACAATATCTCAGGTATTTTTACTTTAATAAAAGGTTTTTCCCCCATGACAGTTAGTATTTCAATTTTCCTGTGTAGCTTTATTGATATTTTTTATTTTCTTTGTCTTTTCTGTATCTTACTGTATTCTAAGTCCTTGATTCAAAAAGTTATGGAGGAGTAATGAATTTCCCACTGGCAAGAGATTTTAGTACAGTGCAAAATATTTTTTTCTTACAATACAAGATCACAACATTGAGATGCAAAGGGAAATTCCACCTTGTTGGTTGCTTATAGGTGTTAAAATACAGTTTAGGAAGAGATGTGGGTTAGCTAAGGGCTTGGTTTTGTCAACAGGACTTTGATTCTATGATAATTACTTGTGCTTAGTATGCTAGAAGTTGAATTGCTTTCACTGTGGCTTCCCACAGTAGCCTACTCTGCTTTTCCAGCTCATGGAGCTCACCTTCAGGCAGCCCGGGGCTGGGGAAACCTCTGTGCAGTGCCCTGGAGGACAGAAGGTGCATCTGAGGGTTAGGGGATAAAGCAAAAGAGGAGGTACCTACTGCAGGCGCTCTCCAGCCCACTGATTGCATTTTCTTTGTCCTTTTGGAGTAGAACTGGGTGACAGCTTACAGTTGAATCCTATTTCCCATTATAAAGGCAGATTCTGGTCTGCAGAATTATCACGTTTCTATTGAATTAATTGTTAGAGATGAATTCTGGCATGGTGGAAAACGGAAAAAAAAAAAGAAAGACTCTAATTCATAATTGTCAAAACATTGTTTTGATGACATCAGAAATACCACTCATCTGTAGAAGTTCAATTTCTGTTGTTAACAGATACTGAAGTTTTTTCGTAAGATTCAATTAATGAAACACTTGCCTGAGACTTCCCACGTCAGTTGCACACAGCTCAGCTGTGTTTCCAGCCAGTAAGTTTCCTGCTTACCCATGGAGCAGCATGAGTGCTTGCCTGGCCCACAGTTGTGCTGCTGGGCTCTGACAGAAAGTAGCGGCCTTGTTACGGGGATGCTCCCACCTGCATAACCTGCTTCCAAGGTGTTACTTACAGGTGTTGACACCACTAGGAGAAAATGTGCCTCCCTTTTTAAGCCTGTTTCTTACAGGTCATGTCTCAAACGTTATCAAATGCCATATTTGATGCTGCTTCTCCTGCCCAAGAGTATAACTTTATCAAAATGGAATTTCCTGCTCATTTGAACGGTCTCCATAGCAACAGTACTGCACACCTGTGATGTACGGGCACAAGTCATTACAACCTATGAACTAGCTGGAGTGAGCCGTGCCCCACCCCCTGCTGAAGCCAGAGTACATCCCCCATGTATCCATGGCACCTGGTTCTCCATGGAACATATCTGCAGTCTGTGCGTAAGATTGTTGTGTTATCGATCGGTGTGCTTATGTTTAGTAAATAAATGCAAACATACTGCTTACATGAAGTTATACTCTTGCAAATATTCAATATATTCCTGTCCTGAGGGAAGACTTTATAATCCAAAAATTATTTGAAAATAAAAGCTCATGCTTACATTTGCTTCTGAAATTTTCCTAATTCAAAAAATTCATAAAATGCCTTGCTATTGCAGATCTGTCAACCTGTTAATAGTGTATCATTAAAAAGAGAATAAAGCAACACCGTGCTGAATTATTTAAATATCGTTTTAATAGTAAACTGGAAGTAATTATGCACCTTTGACTATCAATATTGCAAAGAGCCTGTCGGTGTCACTCTGTAACTTTTAGTGAAATTGAACTCACTAGTAAGAAACAAGTGGTTGCATTTTAAGGAAACCCAAAATTATTTCCCCAGGTCATTCATAAGGTAGATCATTACACAGAAACATTTTCTTATGCAAAGGGGGGAAAAAATAAAAGCAAATTGCTTACCAATGGAATGGAAATCATGTTTGAAACTTCCTGCATTTATTAGCTTATTTAAGAAGAGGCAAATTGCAAAGGAGAATTTTGTTTGAAATGTATGCAGTATGAAACCCTACATAATCATGGGTATTACTCTCTGACATATTATATATGACTAAACACAGCGGTTCCTGACTGTCCCCATGTTCTGACTCGTGTCTGTATGTTCCCATCTTCATCTTTGCTCTCAGATCTGCCCTCCTTTCCATTCTTGACTCAGTGTTGCCCATTACTGAATGCAGGGCAAGTGCGAAACAAAGGGAGTGTATGGCAGAGGATATGTGTGTATTTTCAAAACCTGTAGCAGCAGGCTGCCTGAATTTTTAGTATCACTCTGTGTTGCAGTGTGCTTGACTTTTTTTTTTTTTTTTAATCCCAGTTTTATTATACTTCTCGTTTTTACGCTGGGATTGTAGGCTTTCTGCTCTCAGAGCAAAATCTCTCATCCTTGTTCAGCAAACAGAGTGGATGATATTGTTCTCTTCTTATTGGGGAAGGAAGGCAGGGGCTGGTGACTCACGCCATGTAGGCTGCAGCTATTGAGGCTGTTTGGTTACAGCTGGGGACTGGAAGGACACAGAGTTTTTACTGGCAGTTTAAGGATAGGAGACAATGATCTCCCGTTGTTCTTGTTTTTTATAATAGCTATTTTTTCCTCAAGTGTAATTGTTTTCTGGTTTTCTACTAGGAAATATCTGTCTTTTATAAGCTGCTAATACTCTGCTTTAGGCAGAACATGGTGCTTGGAGCTTATGGAGCCTGATTTCAGGGAAACTAGCAGCATTATTGATTTTCATTGGGCTTATTAGGATCAGCGTAACATGCACTTTTGCTATACTAGATTGTATTTGGCTTTCATCATGAAATCTCATTACACTAAAAAGAAATGGAAACAAGTTATGCAAGTAAAAGATTTTTCAGAGTACTACAATGAAATTACTTTGCATCCGTGAAAACATGCTTTGGATGTAGGTCGTTCAAACCCTGAATGCTTCTGGTTAGACTCTGCTCTCATTTGCTTTTGAAAATTAAGAGTAAAATCTCCAGTGTTAGTGCAATTATTTTAGATTCATGCTAAAGTAAATGAAGGTATAGCTCAGTCCTTGAGGTAGTCATGCTGTCTGAATCCTGACTGAACCAGTGGGTTGCTAGGAAAGATAAGTCCCACTTGTTTGTCTGATTGCAGCTGGGATGGAATATATTATAGCCTTATAGAGGTGTGTGAATTGCATGTAGTGTCAAGTGCATGCTCCTTGTAAACCCCAAGCCGGAATGAGCAATGGACAATAAGCTTGTTTTGCTATGGCAGGGTACTGGCTTGTTGCAATTTGTCTGTTGATGATGGCACAGGAGACGTGCTGGCAGCTCAGCATGGCAGCAAGGGCACAGATCCTATCTGCCAGGGTTGCATGGGGGTGGTACTGATGCCAACCTCCTGCATGGGGTGACAGAAGGCTTGGGGGACATCTCCACGGGCAGACTTTATTTCATGTTATGCTGAGACAGTTCACAGGGCTGAGGAAAGGACTTTTGTTCACTGGCTTTCAGTTTCTTCCCTTTTTAAGCACTTTAAATTGGTGTTATGGAAAATATTTCCCCCAAACCTATAGTTATTCTGTAAGAATGTCTCAAGATTCTTGAGCTGTCAGGAAAAACGTATCCCCTGACGTGTTTTGATGGTGTCTCTTAGAATTTCATGTATTCCCTAATGGCCAGGATGATGCTATTTTTGGAAACTTTCTAAATTTGATTAAAGGCATATTCTTTGGAGAAGGCATAGAAAATTAATTTTGAAGGAATATAGAAGGTAATATTCAAGCTTCCTTTCTGACTTCATTAGCACATTTCAGATCATAAAGAAAAATTTATGTGAGGTACTAAAACCAGCAGGCAACACTCAGATATAAACAATTATAGAGAATAGAAGTGAAGAAGCACAAATTCAAGATACAAAACCCCGACTTCAAAGTTACCTTCAGAATCACCTACATTTAGCATCAGTCATTGTATGCCCAGTTTTTGGACAGTCTTGAGTCCTGCCCCATTTTTTGTTTTTTTAACAGAAAAATTTTAAATTTAATGTATTGATCAGGAAGGTCTCCTGATTATACCCGTGATTGTCTTATCTATTGGTGAAAAGGACTCTCAACCTGCTGACCACACAACTTCATGGAAAAAAGATCTCTTCCATTGTTGTAATTGACAATTTCTGCAAAAATGCTACAGAATAGTGAAAAAAGGGCCTAATCCGTCTGACTGTCCAGTAATCCAACGATTCCTTGTGGGGCACTGCTGACCAAATGAAAGCAATTAATAAGACATAGACGCTTTCCTGCGAAGACTTACATTCATAGGTTTTAATATTAAAAAAAAAAAAAAAAAGAGAATAGCACATCAGGTGAGAAATCATCTCTTCTGCTGGTGTAGCTCAGGGAAACCTGTTGCTAATGTATGGCAGGAGAGATTTTATTCTCTAAGTGCAAGTAAGGACTTCATTCAGATCTCGGCTTTAGAGTCAGATTAACGTAGTGAAGAAAACAGTTTCTTTCTGACCTCTTACCAAACAAACACATTGAAAAGCTGCCTGAAGTAAGGTAGCTTACTAAGGCAATGGTAACAGGTGCTATGGGTAGCTGCTGGGATTCTGTTTAATATTAATCTAAAATAATTTAAACACCATCTTAATAGCCTTATTTTATGTCTCTTATCTTGATTTTAAGAATTGGAGCATTCCCCTCAGTGCAGTTAATAGGGTCAGTCTGTGAGCCTGTACTGGTTACCATGCCTTCAGTCATGTGGAATCCAAACAGCCATTATAATTTGTTTCTAAACAGATCAAGAGCTATTTACCATCTCAATGTTTTGTGCACAGCTGGGTGTCTGGCAAACATCCAATATCCATTAACATTTAAAAATTAGTCCCATAATGCATCTTTTCTGTGGCTTGAGGAGTATACACACTGACACATGTTGGGAACCAATTATATTTGCACCACCATTAGTCTGGCTGCATTCAACTTCCCAGTAAATGAGGGCTAATTTAGTTTCCAGAATAGTGTATCTTAAATTCATGCAATGACCTTAGAGAAAGCAGAGTATCTGAAGATATAAAGAGGAAGGAAATGTTCAGAAAGAATAATGCTTCCTTTTTTCTACAGAAAGCATAAGAGTACATTATTATATATTCCCAGCATCCATGCCTGTCCCTGAAAACCAGATTTCTCTAATTCAATACTTCTAAAATTTGTAAGCAGGATTTATGTGAGAAGGAATCAGACCGATAGAGTAAACTCTAAGACCTCCTTGCTCAGATCAAACCTGCTAATGGACGTTTTTACAAAAGCAATTGAAGGCCTGCGTGTAGCATGTCTGAATCTTTGTGTTGCCAACTGGTTTAAGTGTTCTATTTTCCCACTAGCAAAAGAAAATAAGAAATATGGACTTCATGGAAAGTGCTACCTACACTGCTTGTAAAATAAATTATAACAATGCCATGAAAGCAAAATGACCTCCACAGACAGCAGTTTTGTAAAGAGGTTTAATGAAAACAGAGAAATACAGAAGTATTTCCTGAGAATTATAGTTTGCCAAACCTCCGCCGCCATGAGAAATTCCTTCAGTAAAGGGGTGAAATGGGGTGTCTTGCTTGGCTGGCGTGTAAGTGAGAAGAGGGATTTTCAACATCTTTCCTTGCAGTGTGTCTCTGGGCAATCAGGTTCTAGACTGATGGGTGGCTGCTGCTGACTGCTGCAAAGTGCTGCATCAAGCTGAGCTCAGCTCGCTTCGTCTGTGTCATGCTGCTTAATAAAACTAAATTGCTCCTATGGACAGAACACTACTCTGCAGCCTTTTGGAGTTCAGAGGTGGATCAAAAATCAAATTTTTCTTCACCATTCCTCAGAAGAAGTTAGAAACTCATGAAAGCAGGACTTGACTAACTGGGCATAAAGCAATCCAGCAAAGCAAGGTCTGATTGATGAGTCTGCTTCCTGCTGCAGCAGTGAGCACTGAAGTAACTGTCCTGGCACCGCCACCTGAACGGAGCAGCTGAAGGAGCCTGGCTGGTGTCAGGCTGCAGGCTGACAAGTGAGTTCATGAAAGTTTAATATATGAAAATATTTATATACCTTTACTATGCAGTATTTATATGTATAAACAACTTCTCGTGTTACCTCTATATAGATCAGAGCTGGCCTTGGTCAGGTACTGCATCAGTGTTCTTTTTCCTATTTTTAGTTTGTGCAAAAGTAGCTGTTGGATGAAATGGCTCCTTGAGGATGCTCTCTTGAAACCATTCATTGTGCAGTCAGTATTTACAGATGCTGTTTATACTGCATTTGTCTCTAAATACTTGGCTGTGTATCTTATTGGTTTCAGTGGAACCCATTTTTGTAGTCCACAACAATAATATATTTTCATGCATCGCTGGCAATACAAGGCTTCATTTAGACTATTCATTAACATTCTGATTGTATTAGGACTTGTTAGCTGTTCATACCTTTTTATTGTTTGGTGATTTCAAGAATTGACCTTTGCAGATTTACAGTATCCAAGCAATTAGCCAGTAATAGATTAAATTAATAAGGAAGATTCTATCAAATCTGGGGGCTTCACTGATCTGTCATTTAGTATGTCCATTTCTTTGTTTGCATCAAGTGCAGCTGGTGTTGTGAGCTGGAGCCCAGGTATGATAAATCCTTCAGGAGACTCTTGAGGTGTGCTCAGGAAGATGTTGCCAAGTGGCACGTTTGGTTTGCTGTGCAAAGAGTGGGGATGAAGGGTGGCAGGATGGTTGCAGTGTTTTCCTGTCTTGACAGCCTCTTTTGTTTTTCATCTATGGATTTAACAAAACAAAACTTGAGCTAATTTTCATTTTTAATTAAAGGCAATAGCTTATGTTCATACTGATGTGTTTGGTGCGAAGAAGAATAAAAGAAAATACAGGGAGAATCTTGAAAGGGAAATGCATTTCTTCAGCTTAATTATTTAGTTTCCAACTAAGAAACAGCTCGGTGGAGGTTGATTATCCTTCAGGGATATGTTAGAATAAGTGAACAATTAGCTTGATTTTCTGTTGAATATGTAACTTGTGACTCAGTATGTGATCTATTAAAAAGATGATAATTTTGAACCTTAAACTATGTGCTAATAAACATGGAGTCTGTTACTGAAGGTAAGAACCAGTGAAATAATCCAATCCCTCACCATAAGACACAGATTTCTGTCTTGTTGCACAATCAATGGGAATTGTAAGTCTTCTAAAGGGTGTATCGCTTCTGCACCAAGGAAAGAAAAAGGTAAAACTTTCCTGTTAAAATGTAAACTGGCACACTACACAACACTTTAGTGACCTGAGAAGTGACTTGGAGAGCTGAACAAGTTAAAGGCTGTGGAGACAGGCAGGAAAGGACATGGCTTGTTGTTAGCATTGTCCCATCAGAAGTAGTTCTGGACAGCTCTTGCTGGGGCCACCAGGCAGAGGTGCAGTGCTGGAGACCTGGCGTGGCCTACCCTGGGTGTGAGGGTAGCAAAAAAAGCAGGACTGAAAGGAAGATTGAAGAGTTGTCTGGTAAACACATTTCCTAAATACCTCTACTAGTGCAAAGTTGGACTGAAGTGCACTGCTCCTGCTTCCATCTCGTAGATGGGTTAAGCATACCCAGTCCACTGAGCCATTTTTTGCATATCTGCTGATACTTTTGTTTTGTGGCTGGGTGGAACATAGAAATTCACAAAATATCCAGATTTCACAGAAGAAGAAGAAGAGCAGAACCCAGTTTTATGGTTTGTTTCTTTCCTTTTATTTTTTTTTATTTTTTTTTTGGTACTGTGAGATGAACTTTACCACAGGGAGAAACTAAGATGTTTGAGCTTGAAAATGAACTTTATGTAGGTGACTTGCAGGAGGGTAAAGTTTTAAAAAGTACTGCTAAAATTCCTGCATACATCAGTGCCACTTTGCACACCTCAGCCTGTCAAACTGCACTCTTTCAAACAGCTCTTGCCTGTGATGGGCCTAAATTAGAAGGCACCTATATTTTTGACATTGAAGTTCCCATGCTATCTGAAACCTTGCTTCTGGTAATATGTAGAAGCACCTCAGTTCTGTCAGGGCTGAGCAGTGTAGTACTGAAAGTGTGCCTTCATCTGCAGCATGAACCCCATGTTTTAATATTCTAAGACAGCAAAATCTGGGACTCATCACTTCAAGACCAGTCTGCTCTAAATGCTTCCTAAATCTTCCCAGCACACTACTGTATGGGAGAAGAAAATCTGACCCATGTTTTCTTTCCTGGAATTATGGCAGGATGCTAAATAAGTCTCCCACTTATCTTTTCAGTGTCAGATTCAAGACCCTGCATTAAAGAGGTCACCCCATGACCTGTACACCACTGTGACTGCTGTTGCTGTGGGCACAGGTTGGCTCAGGGCAGCCACCAGCAGCTGGCACATGATGGCACAGCTGCCTTTGCCCTGGTCCCACAGAGTTGGAGGTGGCCTTGTTGAAGACTGGGCCAGCCCCAGTCCACCTGAGAAGCCCCAACCACCTCGTCTGTGACTTCTCCTGGTGTTGAGGGGCCTTTTGGACCAGAAACTGGGTAGCTGGTGACTTCTATGTGGTCAGGGAGCTCTACCCCAGCTTCCCTTACTTAGTTTTGTTTTCTGTTGTTCCATTTTTTTTTTCTTCTTTTTCTTTCCTAATTACTTTAGCCATCTCACGGTGTCAGGAAAAAGCCATGCTCCAGTTGTACCTCATCATGCTGCTACGGGCTGTGTGCATGCAGCAGCTCCACCAGATGAGATGATACCTGTTTCAAACACCTGAGCACGGCCCCTCCGTCTACAGCATCATGTCCTGCTCTCCAGCTCTCACCCTGGGATTTGCTTCCAGATGATGTGTCACAGAAGGAGGTAAAAGGCACATAACCTGCTTTTCTTTTTCTTTTAAAACGTGACTGTAAAAGATGGCCTTTTTTTCTGGTTTCCCTCAGCACATCCCCTCTGTTACTCAGTGCATGCAACCTGAGAGGTAGGGGCTGGTGCTGTTCCTGAACTACTGTGGTTTTACTTTTTGGCTTCCAAGGAAGACAGCAATTAAGGTGGAGCTTGGAGGAATTCTCTGCACAGAGGCAAAAAACGCCTTGCACAGCAGTGCACATCTTCTGCAGGGCAGTGCATTTGCTGCTTGTAGCATGCCTTTTGCTGTTGGTATGACTGTGCTCACTGATAGACAAGGGCTCCAAATCCCCCCCAGCTGTGATATGCAGATACTAGCACATCATTAAATTGATACGTTTGCCCCAGGCGTGATTTTGTTCATTTTGGCTCAACTCCATGGATGGATTAAGCCCTGATTAGGTAAGCAGTGGCTCCTGAGGAAGTTATGGTACATTTTGGAGGCCACCTCAGATAGTAGTGCAACGTGGCACACAGGGGGCTTGCTTTACCCTGAGGTCTGGTGTGAGATGGCAGCACCACAGAGCCCATGTTCTGGCCAGCATTTGTTTGTCCATCCATTTTCTGTAAAGCTGAAATTAGTGAGAGGGACAAGTTCAACTTCTTTTTTATTATTGTGTTTTCATTTGAGATATTTGTTTCCTGAGTAGTGATATCTGTGGTAAAGGAACACTTGGTTTAGCTTCTTTATTGTAGAGGGAAAGTTTTTCATGAGCATAAATGTTTTCTGACCCACCTTGAGGTGAACCGTGCATTGCTGTGACTTGCTCTGAAACAGCGTATGGTTAGATCACTGTCTTGTACGATGTTAGAAATTGTATGTTTCAACTTATTCCAGATTGGAATCTAAGGGAAGGCTCTTGTGGTGTGTGTGTGTGTGCTGGGCCAAGAGCAGGCAGCTGGAGCTTCAGGACCAGTGAGGAATGCCTCTCCCACACACTGGTGCCAGCACTCCTACACAATGACCACCCAACACCTACCTGGGAGACTGAGTTTGATGGCACTGAAGTCCTACAGATCCTTTGTTGCTTTTCTCTCACTCATTTTGGGCTAAATGGGCTCTAGGTGTAAGAGGAAATTTAGGAATGGTATTCTCAGGATAAGAAAAATTTTGAGTTTTCCATATCTCATATCTCAGCTGCATTCAGATAGTGGTTTTCTAATGAAAACCGAACATTTTTGAAATCAGGAATATGGTGGCAGACAACTGAATATATAAGGTATCCACAAAGGCCACAATGAGCTACAGAGCAGATCTGGGATCTGCCTTACCAGGGAGTGCCAGTGGACCAGTGCTGAAAGCACTGCAGTCAGGGCACCAAGTGATGGGACTGTCCTAGAGGTCCAAAGCACATACAGTGCACTACTTTTGAAAGTCTTGCTTTTACTCTTGAGGAGTTAAATTAGCATGTAAGTCATTGCTATGTGTTTATGTTGAAACGTTACAGTGGAAAAGTTCTGACCTGGGAAAGCTCAAGTACTCATTTTTCTCTAAAAGCTTTTGTAGACAAACAAAACTATAGCTTATTTCCTGTTGTGTAACTAAGAGGTTTTACGAGAGAGTTAAAACTGGAAAACAAGAAGAGTATAGAGAAGTAGGACCTTTGTCTATTTAGACTGATTCAGGTTTAAAAATATGTTACAGCTGTGTTTACACATCAAGCATCTCTTCCATATAGAATAGCAGAGTGAAAAAAGTGCAAGGATCTTTTCAACCCATTAAAAATATTTTTCTGATGTTTTACCACAGTACTGAAAGATATTTCAATGCAGTATGGAAGTATACAAACATATGTATGTATAAATCTTTATTAGAGGCAATTATGGAGGAAAAAAGATGAATATAGAACTACTGTAAATAGTTAATCCATTCAGGAATGCAAATGCCAAGAGGCTGCATTCGTGTTGAATAAAAGTTCACAAAACCTAAGGTTGCTTCCAAATATGGATCTAACCTGTGAGTTTGGATTTAGCACTGACTGGGCCTGTCACATTTCCTGTTAATGAGGCTCAGCTCTGAAGAAAAGGAGGGAATAAAAATGGTCGGTGTGATGAGCTGTACAATGCAGTAATTGGATCAAGCTGAGACATTGGTGGCCTTTAAGAGCAGAAGAAGAGATTCATAAGAGAGCTGGCATATGCAAATAAATTGTTCTATTGAATTATTTCAATATGATTTTTGTCTTGCTTTCAAATTAGGATAGGCAGAACAATTGGGTTGTGGACTCTGAGAGCATTACACATTTTACTTCTCAAACTGGTAGGACATTAGTTGTTATACCCTTACCAAAAGAAAGAACTTTCCATGTTGTTTTTACCTCAGAACTTTGGGGACTATCTTCCCTGTGGCCCAGTGGCTGTAAGGAGGGTCTGAGTTTTGGAGTGAGGCGCCTACAGGAGGAGTTAGGTGACAGCTGCACAGGTTGAATTCTAGCAAGTCTGGAAACATCAAGTAGATCCAGAGTTCAGGGCAACATGTGAAGCAGGAAGATTCTTTGTGGATGTTTTCCAGCTCTTATCAAAGGTTTACAGAGCATATGTCTATGTGTAGTAGAAGTCAGATTTAAAAGATTCCAATGACTGGTTTTTCCTGATGTGGTTTCTGATGTGACACAACATTATACTTGATTTCAGTGTGATAAATTTACTTTATAAACCACAAACATTTAGGATGGACCATTCCAGGTGAACTGATGTAATGCAGTCTTCCCTCCCAGCAGTGTAGATCTAGCACAAGTCTGTTACTATATGGAGGACCAGTGTCCTGTCCTCTTCATTTAATCCTGAAGATCATTTTCTCTACATTAAAGGTCAGAGTTTGATGTTTACATTTCCACACACACAGGATTTCTAAGGTTGTATCCTGACTCCTTGCCCTTCCTTTACAGCTCAGCATCCAAAGTGCCACAGGCTGCCCATGCAGGCTAGCTTACCTTATTAACACCTTTCCCTGTGTTCTGTCTCTGAGAACGGAAGTGATCATAATTTGGACAAGCAAATAAGCAGTTTACTATTCATTTACTAGTAAACTTGTTTTAATAATAAAATTGGTTTTATGTTTGTTTAGTGTGTCTATGATATCATGGGAAGGAAATGTGGAAATGTGGGATTGGTGAAATTACACCTATGCATGGAAGAAATCGTAATTAGGTTGATGTGTAATACTTACATTTCTCAATAAGGAATTGTAAGAAAGACCTCACAAATTTTTCTCCAAGTATGTTGCAAAATGGACGAAGTTAGCCCTGTTCGAAGTCCTGAGGTCAGCCAGGACTGACTTCTGCTTTTACTGTTTCTCACTGGTGGTTTTATAGACTGTGGAGATTGCACAAGGATGTTTAGCTCTCCATGCTCTAAGCACTTGAAACACATAGTAGGAAAAAAACCTCTAAATGCTGTCAGTGACATTCTTTTCTTTTTATTTCCTTTACTCAGAAACTAAATATATTATCTCCTACTGGATAAAAATGATCAACATTCCAAAGCTGCCATCACCGACATTCTTGAATCCTCACCACTTCACAATAATTAAGATATTCCCACACAGTTCCTTCAGTTATTGAAGTGGTGCTGGTACTGCAGCTCCATTTCCCAAGGACAGCAGATATACACTCATGCTACAGATTTGTTAACTTGCTGCTTTCCTTCTTCTTGAACTTTTCCGCTGTACCACACAACTTCAAATCAACCTGACAGCATAAATACCTGAAAGACAGCAGGCTGCCCTAGGCTCTGTGGCCATCTGCAGTGCCACCACTTAAGGACATGGGGATTGGCACTGCCATGAGGCAGCAGAGGATGCAGGAGGTGCAGAGCCTGGATGGGCCCTGGGGGACAATCCGGGCATGCGAGGTCAGCGCAGCATCAGCCTGAGCAAGGTGCTGGACCCTCAGTGCTAGTCTGAGAGGGCATACCCAGCTGGGAGGACAGACAGTTTTCTTCCATGTCCTTCAGGTGGCCCATGATGTGTTTGTAAATATCAACTGAAGCCATACACAGTATTAGTATTATAATAATGTCATCACTTGGGAATGTTTAGGAAGGACTGCTGGTTCAAATTACACCTTTTATAAGCTCTAGATTTTTATAACTATTTCAGTTCAGTTATGATTTTTTTTTGTTTTAATAAGTTGCAGTGTACTCATTACTAGTGAAGGTAGCTAAATAACACTCTGCCATGACTCATTTTATTATTCAGAATTATTATTTGGGCCATACAGCACAAAGCAAGATATGCTGAGAGAAACACTGGGTGCTAGCTGTGCTTATGTATGCCTCTCTTGCCAAGATGTGCCCTGGGTAAAACAGGAAAACTTTTTGTACGTGGAATTTCTGTTACACCTTTGTAAATAAGCATTTGTAGAGAAAGAAAATGTGAATGCCCATCTCCACATTATATTTACACTACTATAATATTAGTCCCGTACTTTATTAAGCATTATGTTTAAAATATTTTTGACAGTTAAAAAGAACCCTCCAACACATGAATCCTTTTTCTCTTATTTGACAAATGCAGTCCATACCACCTCCAGCAGCACAAGCTTGGAGTGCTGATCCAATCCCCAGTGCCATAGCAGCAGAGCACAGCCAGTGGCACTCTGCCCCTTGTGTGTCATACCTTGCTCCTGTGTCTCTTCTATGTAGACAGCAGCAACGTGCCATCTGTTGGGGACATTAGCATACCCGAACTGTATCCCTGCAATGCTACTAGAAAGTATAGGGAATATATTACTGTGATGTGGCGACTTTCATTTGCATTTCACACTTATAGCTTTGCTTCACACATTTCTTCCTCTCAGACATGATAAAGGGAGGAAGTGCTCTATTTCTTGTCAGGGTGGATGGATGGCACCCCTAGAAGAATATGCATTTGAAGCAATATGTTCTGCATCACTGACGTAAGCTAAGATGCTGTTAAGGCCCGGGCAGGTTTGTTTTCCCATTCAGTGCTAGTGAGCATGGCACTCAGGGACTCGGTCTCCTTGAATTTAAAGAAGATTGAAACATTGCATTGTTCAGGCTGAAGGGAACACGAATGGGAGCAGAGTGATGCTGGAGCAGACAGTAAACACTTGATTGCAAGCACGGCATAAACTTGGCCTATGTTCTGAATCTCACCATGGTCTCTTGTATTCACCCCATTCATGTACTCCGACTCTATTATCAGTCCCAGGTTTGCTCCTGTTCCTTCTACCATATTTTTCTTCAGGTCTGCAATACTGAATATGCATCTCAGTAGAAGAACAATCTTTGCCTGAGCATCTATGAATGAATGATGCCAGGGTAGTAGCATATACAAGCTCATTTCTCTTTATCTGTATTTTGTATTTTTAAGATTGAAAATTGTCCTCATGGGATTCACTAGGTAGTCTCTAAACTCACTATTTTATACCACTTGCCAGGGCTCCAAACTTCAAGATGCAGACATGTTTCTGGATTTCTTAAAGTGAACACTACCCTAGAAAGCCCTGTATCGTGCTCTGCCCCAGCTGTGTCCATCATTCCTGCCACTGGACTCTTCCTTCTGGGCACGTCCCAGCTCTGAGTGCTCATCTCCAACCTCATCTGTGGTCTGCCAGGTCCACGTCTTCGCCCTGTTTGTTTACTGTTTTTGTTGGAACGGCTGCCAACACTTGCAGAGAAAGCTGTAGTAGAGCAGAGCTCAGTGTAATTCCTTTAAATATCCAGATTTTTCAAATCTGACATTGGAGACCAAGAAACCTGAAAAATCAAAGTTAAGATGGAAAAAGAAAAATTTTGGTATTTTCTAACAGATATTTAACTGGAATAACAAATTTCTAATGCAATGGATCTCCCTTAGTTCCTTGATGAAGCCAAAGGAAAGAAATGGAGACTAATTCAATGCAGTACATTTTGTAATATTTTTTTTTTCTTTTACATGTTCACAGTGCTTATCAAATACTTTTTTCCTGCAAAAAGTCTCTAGAACTGTAAAGCATAACTACATGCTTGAAGGGAATTCTGTATGTTGAAGGGATGATTAGAATGGCACACAATGATGACTTATTTAGCCTTTTGCCCTTTACATACAAACAATTTGTTCAATACCTTAAGGTTGAACTCTGAGTTATTTGATAGATATATCTTTGAGAAGGATTATCCCGTAAAATGGCATCTCATATATGTATAAACTAATATTTGTTACTGTTTGATGCATGTAAATGCATGGAATACTGAGCATAAAGAGTGTAAAATGAGTGGTACGAACCATGCTTTGATGTCTTCACTCTTTGAAAATAACAGCATCTGCCAAAGCAGATTTCAATCAAGTTCTCTAGGATGGGTTTACAGTTAAGCCACCAGCTCCATGCAATTCTTGCAAATATTTCCCTGCTAATAACTGCTACTATCACCCTTGCAGGTTTCTGGACTCAGCTTTATTTCACTGTACATAATTATTGCTACCTTTTACAATTAAAAGTTCTCAGTTAACTGTGAAATAATTTAGAGAAAACTGTATTAGTAATATACTTTCTATATTCATAAAGAATTCCTGACTTTCTATATTCATAATTTAGGTATCTCCAAATATTATGAATGAAAACTTCTATTATTGTTAACTATTAACTTCCTATGCTGCCCATGGAAGCAGCGCAAGAGACGGAAGTGTTTCTGGTGGAACACTTGGAAAATGTGGTGATGGCAGCAGGGTATAGTGCTAGTAGGGCAGGGAGCTGCTGGCACAGAGTTGCCATGGGATGCCAGACCTGTTCCTTCAAAGCCAGGTACCAGGGGGCAGCTTCCCTGTTGTACCTCTGTTAGGCAATGAACTCGAGTGGGGCTGACTGGGAAATACGTGAGTAAAAGGGTTTTTGGAAGAAAAAAATCATTTTGATGGAACTAAATTTTTTTCACAGAAAATGATAGACTTTTGTTAAATTGATGTTGGATACAGACCTGAAAATTCTGATTTAAAGCATTCAGTTCAGAATCTTTCTGTTTCAGAAAAGAAAGCTATAATTTCTCTTACAAAAGTTTATTTAAAACTTCTCAATTTAATATTGACTATGGTCATCTTAGGAATAGGAAATGGTATAAACAACCATGTTTATCTTGCAATTTAAAAGTAATTACAAGCTCAACTGCTGAAAGGAAGCAGACGCTGGTCTAGACAAAACAATGTCCTGCAGTGAGTTCTAAGATGCAGCCATCCTCGTCGCTTTAACAGGTGCCCTAAAGAACAGGAAACTTTCAGCAGTTACATTACCTGGTGTTGCCAACAGACGATGCGGTGAATTGAACATCATCACCTGGTAGAACACATCACACAAAATAATTGACAAGGTAAGATTCAAAGTGAAAATCTGGAAATGGTCCAGATCCTTAGGAAAACTGGCCTTTTTTAATATTATTTTTTAAACAAACACAAGCCTCCTCCTGTAAAAATGTCTTGTAATCCTTTATTGCATTGAACTGTGAGTGTGGCAGCATGGTCCAGCTGAGCTGAGCTCAAAATGTGTGTGAGCATTTGATGGCATATTGAAAGGCACAGCACAAGAAATGAGATGAAAGCAGAATGCAGAGCAGTAGCTGCCCTGCTTCTGTGGTGGGAGGAAGGAAGAAGTTTCCCTTCCAGCCACACTGGTGAGGACAACAGCTGCCACTCTCTGCTTGGGGCTGCATGGTGCACTCCCAACCTGCAGGGCTGGCAGCTCTTGAACCTGCATTGTGTGTGCATGACCTTGGGGACTTGGAGGGGCAGAAACCCCACTGGAGACAATAGGAGCCAGCAGCAGGATTGCTTCTCTTGCCCGTGCCCTTCTGCAGCCATCTGCAGAAAGAGGGAGGGAGCTGTGTGTTAGGTATGTCATTAAGTTGTTAGTGAAGAAAAGGTTTGCATATTTCTTCAGGTGAGGTTCTGCTGGAGCAGAGTTAAACTGTTTTATTAAAAACATCCAGAAGCTGGTGAGGGTGTTGCTGATCGGCCTCTGTGGGACGATAGAGTGTGAGAATTACAGCCACAGTGATATGCTGTGGGGCTGACAGTGCTGCAGGCCCCACACTGCTGCTGTTCTCATGGAAAGCTGCCTTCTCCTCTCAGGATGAGGTGCTAGGTTGGGTGGGAATGGGGTCACTACTCCATACAGCCCTTGCAGGATTCCTTAAGGGGTTGCTGTTGGGGAGAACATGAGCTGACAGCCAGCATTTCTTTATGATCAGTACATGTGGTAAACAAGATTATCTATAATGAGATTAGCCTTGGCCAGGCTAAACCATGGCTGAGTTCATCTTGGTCTGAGGCAACCCTTAAGCAATTGCAGCACCAAGTGCGAGTAAACATACACGGGAAAAAAATAATAAAAAAAAGCAAGCAGGTGGCAGAAGGAAGCCCTTGGCTTCAAAGGAGTGTGCCCACATTAGATCCCCATCAGGATGGATGCAGCTCATCTGGAGGTGCTGCTTGCTGAGAGTGATTCCAAGGGGCAAGGCCAAGCCTGCAGCCTGGGAACAACATCAGCCTCTCTGCAGGCCCATGGCGCACAGAGCATCAGGCCTCTGTCGGTGTGACTGACATCCCATACGCTTACGCCAGCCTTTAGATATCTATGGTCTTATGGTGGTGTAAATTAAATTAAAATCTGTTCCCATTGTGCTGTTGCAATGAAGAACCGGTCTGGTGGTGTTCTCAAGCCAGCATGGTTTGAGCCATCCAATCTGTCCCAGTAGCCCCCACTGTGAGCATGGCTCCCTTGGCCTCAAGATCTTGCAACAGTTGAACATGCAACAGAAAGAATTACTGTCATTTTAGCAAACATAATTTACACTGCTGCTGCTGCTTGCAGGCTTTGGACTCCTTATTTCCTTGTTCAAAACTCATTATCATCCATCAACTTTCTGATATTCAAAATCCAAAGCAACTTGATGATTTGTTTCCAATCAGATATTAAATAGATATTCTACTTTCAGTAATTAGTCTTTTTAATGCATATAAATTGTCTTTTTAACAGAAGAAAAATATGACCTGAAAGTCTTTAGCCAGCCTACTTTTTTTCTTCTGCTTTTCCCTAATCACTGTGTCTGTAGTGCCAGACTGAAATTATGGTGCTTAAACTTGGTAGAATACTGGCTCAACAGCAAAAAAGGGAAAATAAGACAGAGGAAAGGAGTGGAAAGCAAAAACCTCACAGTACAGCAGGAATGCTTTTCTATTCCATTTCATATTATGCCGTGTGCAGAAGCATCCAATTTGATAAATTGACTCAGAACAAACTGCTAGCGAGAGAGCAGGAATAAAAGCAGACACCGACCTGCTAATAGACTCAAATTAAGCAAACTTCTTGCTAGCCCAACTCCCCAGAGCAGTGCAGAGCTGAGAGACAGGCAGGCAGTGTGTGTGCAGGGCTGAGGCCTGGCCTGGCTGTGGGGTGAGTTGCAGTGTCCTGCATGGCCACCCTGGCACTGCATCTACAGCTGGCAGTTGCTGGTTGCCTGAGTAGTGGTGCCAAAAAGACATGAAGGGATAGGCTGCTTGTGTGTGTTGGGTTGGCTTGGTGCAAATTGTGAGCACAGGTGAAGAGGAGGTATTTATGTTGGTATTTGCGATATCCCTCTTTCTCAGAAACCCTATTAGTAATCTCCCACTTCAGCACTTCACTTGTTGGTTACTCCCCATTCACTAAATGGGCATCAGAGGGGATATCAGCCCAGAAATAATTAGTATGGCAATTTGGCACTCACTCTGCAAATTGTATCTAGCAATTGCATGCAAAATTGTCTGTAGAAATCATCTGGCTCTTATCAAGAGTTAGTTCAATAATGGAACTTGTTTGTTACTGCTGTGTTCTGCTGAAGTCTGTAGTTAAGGTCGGTTTTCTCTGTTGCTGATGGAAACATCTAGCAAGAGGTAGAGACGTTAAACTTTCTACAACACTGTCTGTTGGAGTGAGGTGTGTTCTGACTTAGTATCTGTTGAAAATACAAACATTCACTAATGATAGTTACTCTCCATGGAGCTCTGCCCAAATTCTGTATTTTATGCACACAATAGATTATTGTAGCTCTTCCTCCTGTGAGTGCATTAATTGGTGCAGAGACAACAGTGAGCTCTTCCGCTTCTCAGATGACTGCCGAACATAAGCTGAACTATAATGCCTCCTTGCACAGAGGAGCAGAGATGCCAGGAAAGACTGGAAGCCACTTCTGGAGCAGGGGACAGCTTTTATTGCAGAGACCTGGTACCCTGAGCTTGAATTTGAAACCTTTCCATTTGTAACAAACATTCTTAGGACAATGGGTGAGAGAAGGGCAGGCTAGATTGCCTTCTGCCAATAGCCCATCATGGACCAAGACAGTGCCTTCAGCAAATGCAGGTTTTGCCCTATGGTGCTCTCTCTGGAGAGCTGCAGCTGAGCGTGCTGGCCCTGACCCAGCCCTGCTCCCAGCTACCTCACCCAGTGCCCCATGGCCAGCCTGTTCAAGGCAGCGGGAGCCCCTGCAGCACATCTGGTTGATGGGATTTAAAGAGGGGAATAATAGACAGATGCCAGGCTCCTGACCACAGGAAATCCAACATGATTGTAAGACGGGTGGTACTATGGTGTGAGCACTCATGGGTTAAGGTGCTGGTCTAGCTGTAATACTTTTCTTCTGGCAGGTTTTAGCTCCCCTCAGATTAGTGGTTCCTATAATAATTACGACTGACAAATGAAACCATCTGTAAACACTGAAACTTGCAAGCTCTTACAAAGTTTATAGCAATCATGTTTGTGAGATAAGTTCTGCATCTTTCCAACTGACTGCCAGTAGAAATACTCCAATAGGGTAGTATGGTTAAGTTGAGGTTGGACTTTGATGATCTTGAAGGTCTTTTCCAATCCGAGAACTCTATAATTCTATGATTCCAATGGTCAACACGTACTCTCACCCCTCCCTGTAGAGCAGACTCCGCTGTGCTGACTGCAGTGCTGTCCCAACCAGTGCATCCCCATTGGTCACTGGGCTCTCTGGCATGTTCACACTCAGTGGCCTTGGCACAGTGCAGTACCAGTTTGTTCCAGAGCCTTTCTGTAAACGTGTTTTGGCAAATACTATAAAGGAGTCGTTTGACAACACACTCATGTGAACCCAAAAGACTAAAGCAGAAGTGACGGCATATCATCACCACTGTGCTACCACTGGCTTATTATTTTTGTTCAACATATGTTGTTACTGAACTAAAGTGATATTCTTCAATTAACAAGTGTGGCAAAGAATGAAACCCTCCCAGCTCATTCCTTCTTCTCCAACCATGTGTACAGCTGCTGCAGGGTGCCCAGCCCACGGAGCAGGGCAGTGGAGGGGCTGAGGGCAGGGCTGGTGCACCACATGTGTCCCCTGGCCCTGCAGCAGGCTCTGGCTCCAAGGCATAGCAGTAAGCTGTTACCCAGGCACCTCCAGGCCTGTCTGGTCTCTTGTGGGGGCTGTTGGACCCAGGGAGTCGTCCTGATGCCCTGCCTTGAGACAGCCTCTGGCTTCAGCAATATACAAGGTGATGTTAATTTTGATTTGGAGTGTGCAGTAATGAGCCAGCAGTGTGATTAATGCATAACGCTGACAGAACGCACAGGCATCTTCAAAGAAGCAGAGTGCATGAGGTCAAGAAAGGCGTGAGGGGTGAAATGCTGTTTCATAAGCAGCAAGCGTGCCTGGCTGACTCATGAGCTGAACTGTGCAATAATCACAGGTAATGATTGCACACCAGCCACCAGAGTGTCTGCATGCACGCCACACTGACCTGCACCACAGTTCCCATTATGGCTCTGTTCAGCTCAGAACAGAGATGAGGAGCCATTTCCACACAGAGCCAGTACTTGAGTTGTGTCCCCATCCTGCTCCCAGAGGTGAACTTGAGACATGTCCTGCAATGGTGAGGAGAGCCACTGACTTCAGAACAATGGAGAACAAAGATGCCTTTGTCTTCACCCTCAAATACGTCTGTGCTACAGAAATGCGCTTCTGAATCAATGGCTTACAAGCCATACTACTTTTACTGCAGTGAAAGTAAAGGAAGTCCTGCAATGCTGTGAGTACAGGTAGGATGGGGGTTATGGGTTATCGGCACGGGGGACTGCATCCTGTGGGCGGAGCAGTGAGGCTGACCCCTGCACTGGGCTCTGCACCAGCAGCAGCCTGGGACCCTGCTCACCCCAGGGGCAGCTTCTGGGGCTGTCTGTGGGCTCCATTCTGTCCATGGGGAAGCGGCCTCAGCACCTCTTCTCTTGGTGCATTGAGGGCCCTTGTGAGGTTTAGATTTCATACCACTCCGACCCCTTGCTACTGTCCTGATGGATCAGTATTGGTGACAGTGTGCTGATAAGTGAAGACGTCACATAGAGGAATTAAATCCCTAAGGGGTTATTTGAAGCTGGAGAATAGCAGAGATTTTTTGTGTGCTATTAGTTTCCATCTAGACACAGGCCTGGCCTTGGAAGAGGAGCAGATCTGCAAGTTGGTAGTTTAAGGGCAGGAAAATTGTCTCATGTAGTGTGTAGAGATTCCTCAGGCCCCACCAGCCACTGCTGCCCCCATAGCAGGGCTGCACACAACTTTAAAGCACATCTGTCTCTCATCAGGCAGCTCAGGGGTGAAGCCTTGTGTGCACCCCCTGTCACTGTTAGGCTTTGAGCTGAATGTGTTACAGATAAAGTATTTGGAGCTAGCCTTGGAGCTAGGTCCATAGGTAGCTTTTTATCAGTGTTTCAAATGACATGCTTAGAAACATAGCAATGAACAATAATTAACATCTGTCTAGACCTATATGGAATGTGTACTGTATAGATCATATATATAAAAGCATGTCTATATTGCAGATGAGTACATGTAAGGCACTGTTTATACACCTAACATTTCATGCAGCAAAATACCATTTCAGCTTAAGTAGCATGAAGTCATCCTTATTCTGCTATAATACAGACATCTCCCATTTATTTTTAGCTCTGTCTGGCCAATTCAGCAGCACTAGTATAACAGTAACATTTTTCCTTCTCTTCTTGTGGTGGTAATTTTATTCTGGTATCCAGAGCCTTGCTGGTGATGGCTCTGCCTCTTGCTTCATCCACACTGATGTGCACTAGGAAGTCCAAATAACACTGTGACCATGGCCCCACATCTGAGTGTGTGCTGCTGGAGCAGGCAGAAGGGGACTGTCACCAAGTCCCAGGTGCTGTGGTGAGCTACTAATGGTAAACAGTTTGCTTCTAAGGCCTCAAATCCATACTATAGATAACTGGGTTAAGTCCAGGCACCCAAGTAGAGAAAGAAATCTCCCAGAATTAGCGACTCATCAGCGTATGCTGCCCTAACCTGGAGGTGACACCACTCGTTCACTACCAAGGGGCAATGCAGATGGTGGGGGAAGGCGGTATTCAAATGTCTATGTATGACCAGAGGTGCAATGTCTGTCGCAGTGCAAGCATTAGGATCGCTGGGTACAGCCGCAAGTCCTCGGGTTGCTGGGAAAACAGTTAAGCTTGGAAATTCCTGCCGCACTGAGTGAGCGAGCAGGCTTCCTGCCGTACTGGCTACGAGCTGGCAGGCAGAAGGTAGCTAGCATCTCGCGTTAGACTGCTTCTGCCTCCAACAATTAGCCGAGCCCAGCAATTTAGCGGGGCAGGCAGCCCGCAGCCGCTGAGCGGGCGCTCCCCGCTCCTCTTTAGCGGGACCTGGAGAAACGCTGCCCTCTGCTGCGGGAAAGAGAGGCGGCTGCCAGAGCCGTGTGTGCCTCCCGCAGCCGCTCCTTCCCCCGTCCCGAGGCTGGCCCGGATCGTTCGCGACTGCCGGCGCTCCGAGATCCTCCTGCCGGCACAGCTGACGTCGGGAGCAGCAGCCATCAGCCCTCCTCGGCGCCTGCTGCTGGGCTGCACAGCGTGCCGTTAGCAGCCTTCGTTCTTACCTGGCTGTTTGGCTTCAGGGCCACTACCACGACTTGAGCTATAAAGGCTGCGTGCTGGATGGTGAAATCATACCCAGCTTGGAACAGACGCAGCGTATTGTTCAGGTGTTAATCAACCATACAATAGCCCTCAGGTGAGAGACAAGCGTCTTACAAATGTGGGAGGAGGTTAAGAGAGGACAAGGACTTTCAGGTTCCCCATGGCAGCAGTGCTGGTGGTGGCACTGCGGCTCTGGGTAGTGCTGTTCCTCAATCCTGGAGGTCTGGAGCCAGTGCCAGGGAACAGGGAAGAGAAGTGGTGGTGAGGCTTTGTTCTTTGGATGCTTGGCTTTAAACACTGCTATTCCTCCTCATGCCTGGACAAGAGGAGTTCCATTGGGCTGCAGGTGAGGGACCCACCCCAGATCACTCCACCTTATTTGTTGAACTTTGGAAGCACTTATCTGTATGTTAAGAAGTGCCAAGTTGTAGTGAAGGATAGTGGAGAATTGCTAAGGCTGAAAAAAACCCACAGGCATGTGTATGTCCTCGTGCCACTGCTAGCCTCTGTGTGCAGAAAGACCTCTACTGTTTGGCTGCAGTGCTGTAGGAAAGCTCTTTGCTTGTGATATTCTTCTGGCTAAACTTATACCAAATCACGAATTGCCCAAAAGTAGGCTATTGATTCAAAAGCTTATCATTAACATGATATTCACTCATTCCCACACCTCACCTTCAGCACCACAGTGCACACCGGGAAAATTAAATAAGTGCTGTGCTAGTGGGCAGCTGGGAGAGTGCTCTCAGTACACAGAGAAACAAAGGCAGGAGGAGGATGTGGCCCCAGCGCTGCCTGCAGCGTGCATGGAGCCTTTGTGCTCAGGTGCTGTGTGCAGGGTGGCTGTGGGCCTTTCCCTTGCCAGCTGCACAGCGTTCTGCTCCTGGGGCTTGGGGCACATCTCACACAATGAGCTGCCTAGGAGGAAGCACTTACCATGTAATTCAGGTAGGGAAAGCAGCATGTGTGAGTGGCGCAGAACCTACCGGCCCTTGTTGATTGTATGATTTATACATTCACTCAAACAGCAATGAATGAACAGTCTTACAGAAGGCAATATGCTATTGTGCAGTTACTTCTATGCCTTGTCTTTTTAATGAAAGGGATTATACGTTCAAAGTTAATTAAATCATTTCTCAAAATCATTTACACATCTGCTCTGTTTCCAGTAAAACTCCAGTTTGACACTACTAACTTCAGAATTTTTTAAGGGGGAAAAACAAAGAAGAAAGAAAAACAACCTGCTGCATTAGCTACTCCATTTCATTTGCAATGACTTCAGACGTGGAATTGTTCATAGCAATGAATTTCACAGGCTGCACTTTGGCCTGTGAGTTTGCACCAGTCCATGCTACGGAAGGGCAGTCACATAAGTGCTAGCCTGGGGCCAGTGTCTGCCTGTGTATCGTCCTTACTGTCACATCGCTGGTGACACCAGAAGGCCCAGTCTTGGACTATCAGTGTCACCAAGCTGGGCACTTAGCTGCTGACACGCAGCCAGTGCATGTCACCTGGCCCCTCTGCCACTAGCAGGCTGTATGTGTCAGCTGAGAAGGTTTCCAATGGCAGACTGTGCCCTATCTGCCTTGGGAGCCCTGCTCTTCATCTCTTCTGCTGGCCAGAGGCTGAGATGGAAGGAAGTGTGGGATGGGGAATGCCACAGCATGGCCCCACTCACACTGCACCAGGGGAGGAAGAAGAGAAGTGGCCATTCTTGAGAAGTGCAATGTAAACATGGGCTGCTGTTGCCTCTTCCATGCAGCACGCATGGAGCACTCCTGCTTCCTTGTGATGATGGTGAGCTTACTGTTTTAATTAAGCTATTATTTCAATAACCACCACAAAGTGTGGGCATGGCTTGGGAAACATTAAAACCAGGGTAAACAAAGAGTGTAGCACTCCATCTGCTTCTCGCGCTACAGTTCAGCACCGGGAATGTTTGGGCAGCACACACAGCTGAGTACTGTCAGTATTTGCAGTAGGATGCTCCACGCCAAGCCCAGCCTGCGAGCTGCGCGTGGGCAGGGGGCCTTCAGCATTTTAAATGATTTGTTCTTTTCTGATGCGAAGAACACCGCTTCCTCGCACCGAATGCTGTCTGTGAAGTCTGCTTTGCCACTTAAGGGATGCTAAATGGAAGCTAGCCAATGAAACGGAGGTAAATTTAATTACAAAAATATAACATTCTTCAAAACCAACAGCTCACTCTCTCTCCCCAGTGAGGAAAAATTAAAATAAAAGCCCCTTGGAAACGCTGAGGAAATATCAGGGGCTGAGGTGAAAGGGACACAGCTTGACAAGTATGCTGAAAGCTGAATGTGGATTACCCGTGAGTGCAAAAATGAATAAATGTGTTTTATTCCATTATATTAATGAAATGGTTAATTTGGTTGCTATAGCAACAAAGAACAGCCATGCTAAAAAGCTAAAGGGCTATACATAATGCCTGCTACAAGGTCTCTCTAATTCTAAAGCTGATTTTCTTAGCTACAATAGAAGTGATATGTGTTTTCAATACCATCTTAAGCTTTTGCATCAAATCCTGAAGCTAATCCAATAAATAGACTGGTAGCATAAAATAGCATATATGTTTGCACCTCATAAAACTTACAAAAGGGGTTTACCTACACACAATCGAAAGAAAAGATCGATGGAGTGCAGAGTGAGGCTTTTTAAAACACCGTTCTTCATGTGATGGTGAAACAGCAAGTATGTACAATGGGAAGTTCCTGCAATTACACAGCACGTGACTGTGCAGGAAATCACTGCGAAGCTGGCTGAGACACCATGACATAATTTTGCTTACCGACGCAATAAATATTCATCCTTGTGCAAAAAGTGGAATTTCTTTCTTTTTTACTTGCATTGCACGTTATTATTATTATTATTTTTTTTCAAATAATATGATTAATTCTTAAAGGCTTCAAAAAAGGTCTTCCAAGTGCTTTTTTTTTCATTCTAACATCAAAGTGACACAAGAGCTGACTGGAGTCCTGCAGCAGCACAGAGCACAGGTTTTCTCATGAAGCCAAAGCAGAGCAGGAGGGCCCAGGGCAGCCCCTGCAGCCCCTGCTTGTGGCAGCTGGCATCGCATGGCCCTCCTGCTTCCATTGGGATGGGGATGGCCAGACAGCCAAGCATTGCTTCCCTTCATTTCAACTCTCTCGTTGGCATCAAAGTTGTCAAACAACATATCACTCACCCTTCCTAAAATAGCTAGAAGAGAATACACTGCACTGACATGAGTGGTAGGATGCTCTGATTCTGACACCGAATGGAGGCTCACAGATCTCTTTCGTGCACCTGCACTAAGGAAGGGCTGCCTCTTATCTGCAGGCCATCTCATCTGCGTGACAACAGGAGTTCGGTTCCCCACGAACACTATTTCTTAGCAATTACATACGGGGACTTCAGAGGTGAGCCCTGTCTCCAGAGAGCAGAGGAAGGGCTGTGGCTCTGGAGCAGGCAGGTGAGAAGCATGGCCTTCAGGAGGCCGGCAGGCACAGCCAATTTTGGACACCCTCAGAGACACCCGATGTGACTGCGTCTTCCCTGGCTGAAATGCAAGCAAAGTGCTCCTATGACGGCTGGCAGACATACCAAGGAGCAACCTCAACCGCGCTGTAATGTCATGTGCTTGGTGTAAAAAAAAAGGTGAAGCAGGGATGCCCAGACACAAAGGCTGCAGGCATTTTCTCTTGAAGAAATGACCGTAGATTGCACAGTTCCTCAGAAAAGAAAAATGGCAACAGCAAAGATGAGCGACCCAGATGGCCCATAAGCAGCCTAATAATCTGCAAGGCCCAGCAGTGATGCTGGAGCTACCAATCCAGCTGCCTACAGAGTCTGCCAGGTTGCCAGATGTTGCCAATGAAAACAGTCTTATCTTCTGCAGTTCATCAAAAGGAGTGGAGCATCCTGGTGAAGGGAAACTGTTGCCAATAAAATAAATATTTTATCTAAAAAGAATATTTTCTACTAGGAAATGTTGAAAAATATAAAAGTTTAACGATATGCCCAACTTCATGTTACAGTAGATAAATAATGAAACATACATACAGAGTATGTTGGCAGGATCTTCTTATTGACAGGAAATATCTATGCTTACCATTATATTTCTAAGGTTACAGCCTTGAATTGTGTTAAAAGGGTGGTTTTATGAAGCATGGGGCTGCTGGTGTTCAGTCTGGGTTTGGATAGCTTGCCTTGAATCTGACAATTTCTTTTTCTACCTTGAGATAGGAGGAACCAATGGTAACAGCAATACATATGGAAAGATGGGCAGAGTGCTGTAGGGACAGTGAGCCACTCTGGGTAACCACCTCTTCCATGGGTATCCTCTGCCATGCCCTTGAAGAGACAATGAAGAGGGACAGGGACTCCAGACAGGTAGCCTTTGTATTTTCCTCCTGCCCAGTTATAGGGTCCAAGCAAATGAGTATCTGCAAACAATAACAATCTGTACTAATATAATAATATAATAATAATAATAATAGTCTGTACTAACCCAATCTGTCCTCTAACAACCTGTAAAGCACCAGAGCAGTGCACAAATACATTTGCTGCAACACTAGAAATACAGGCTGCCCATCAGATTCGTACACAAAGACTGGTTTTAATTTTGCTAAAAGACCAAATTAATATTTCATTTTAAATCATGAAAAATACATATTTTAAAAATTCTGTGTAATTTTTCAAATGCAGCTTTTATTGTTGCCAGTTCTGTGCCTTGAAAATACTGTGTTCATCCTAGAGGCCAAAAACCAAACCGCCTGTATAGCCTGTTAGCAAGGCAAAACATCTCTTTTTCCAATGAACATGTATGAGTGCACTGGGATTCACACAAGCAGATTTGGCAGACTTTTCAAGTATTTCTTGGACTGCAGAGCATGCACTGAACATGGGAAGGTTTTTCTGCTCTGAAATATGATGTGAATAAGAATATGCTAGAACAGCAGAGGAGGATGGACTGTGGCATTTCTACCATTATTTAATTTGTCAAATACAGTTTATAATATTTTATAACAGTAATCAATAGGACAACGTGTCTAAATGCTGAGGTGAGGGTCAGTGATGCAGGATCTGGCTCAGCGTGGCTTTAATAATACATAATTCCTTAAATATGCAGATAAATCACTGAAATATATGAGCTTAATTTGGAACCTTTTTCGCTTTGAAAATTCATATCCCTTTTTAAATAACTGGCTACATAATTTGCAAAATGGACCAGGTTTTAGTGATTTGTTTCCTTGTTCTTGAGTGTGGATTCACTGAGATGGAGGCATAAGCCTATAAAACCCAGGTCTTTTGTGTCTCCCTCTACCCACTGTTTACACCTCACCTGACTCTGATGGCTTAAGACCTGCAGGAGACCTAAACGTGGCCATTTCTCTGAGCTCCAGCAACGCACAGATTTATTGCTGACTGTCATAGTTACAAATTATTCACATTCCTTTGGGAATACATTTTCCGAAACTGTTAATGGAGTTGGGAGAGGAGGAGTGGGTGGCAAGAAAGAAACCTGAACAATATAACTTGTTATTCCTCCTTTGGTTAAAAAAAAATAAAAAAAAATAAAAATAAAAAAATTACAGTCTTGTTTCTAATCTTGACCCACAGAATATCACTGTTCTCCAAAAGATAACCCTAAAGCAACTTAGGAACGCTGGATATTTTAAGAGTACTGATTATCATGGGAAAAACTGATACTCTGATTCTCTTGCTACATTTGTGATGTAGAAGTACATATGTTTAGACACTTACTTACTTACATCAGGTCTCTTGGCATTGTCCCATGTTTGAAAGGAGCCATGCTACCAGATATGATGTCTTCAGTAGAGGAAGAGAATCAGCTCTGACAATACTGCAACAAGAGACCTTGGGAAGGCGGCTGCTGCAGCTGCAGCTGACACACCGTCTATCACCTCTGGGGTTTTTGATGGGATGCAAAATAAGAAGTAGATCGTGACAGCCTGGGATAAGATATATACTGTTCCTTGCATCTGCTAACTGAGCACAGAAAGAGCTACCTGCAGAAAGTCTGGATTTGATTTTTTCCTGCCCTGCTCAAGAGCACGGTACTTGTCAAACAGCTTCTCAGAAAGAAGACACAGAGACCCCCCCCTCTAGACCTCACCCCGAACACTCACCAAACAACTTGTTCTTACTCTGAGTCTCCTATAAGTCATGTGAGATAAGAAGCTACCAGAAGACCAAGAGCTTGAAACAAGTTTCAGGCAAATATTTTCTTAGCAGTACAACTATCTGTTACTACTCAAGTGTGAAAAATCCACAACTGTGAGGATAAAAAGTAGGAAGAGAAAGCTATTAGTAGAGACTTTGGGCTTGAACCTGTCAAGGAATCTTACCAGGCAAGCTCTAAGTGTGGGGAAAAGGATGCAAGAGGAATACACGTCAACAGGAGACAAAGAGACACCAAACAGGGGCAAGGAGCACGCTGCATCCTGCACTACAGGCAATTAGTGGAATAACGTACACATAAATTAACTCATTAATGATTCCTGGAGTGCATCACAGAGATCATGAAATAGCACCTGACAAGTCTCTGAAAGAAAATTCTGGTTAGTAAATGATATATATATATATATAAAAATAAAGCAACAACAACAAAAACCACCAACAGGTTGGTTTCAACATTTATTTGTAATTTGGTGCACAAATCATAAACCAGGAAACAAAAGTTAGGGAATATTTTTAATCAAAGCCTTTACTGATTGCAACATAGAGTATAAGAAACGGAATGAATAGATCATTTATTATTATTATGAAACTAAAGACTTCATATTCTTAAGTGGAGGAAAGCTGACAGCAATACATTTATATTAGAAAGCTCCTACTGTGAATGAAAAATGGATTAATACTGAGATATTGTTCAGTAAGACAGAGAAATCTGTATTTCTTTTTGGTTGTGAAATTACTATAACCATACATAACCACTGCTATGAAGAATTGGCACTGGGGGAAATCATCTTGCCAGTTTGCCCTATGCTCGTAAGTTTGACAAACGTGGCTTGCAGGGTGTGTATTCCATTTGCACGTAATCAGATCTCTGACCTGTAACATGTACATTCTGGAACATTAATTGGCATGATTAAAAAGTTATTTAGAGGATGAGCTTGGAAAAAAATGCATTGTCCCTTCTCCAAATCCTAAAATGAAACTTGGGCTTTGCAACAAGCCTGTTTAACTCTTTATAGATAGATGTTATAAGTGTTCACTCGGGGAAAAAAGTAAGGATGACACTACCCAGGCAACACCAAATCTGAAGAGTTCAGCATGTGTCAGTGCACAGCAAATTTATTCTTATTAAGTGACTAGTGTGAGAAAGAATTGGAAAGGATTATAAAAATACACTGCCATATGCTGTAGTAGTTGAAAGTGATTAATCCAATTCTTAAATCCTATTTTACATTCCCTTTCATTTCTTCCCATAGAAAAATAGAAGCAACATCGCTTTGTTTGAATGCTGTGTAGTTAATTACATCTTCTAAGAAACTCTTTTAAAACTAAATGTAATGTTTAATTACAAAATGCCTCCTTGAAAACAGCTAGCTTGTACGTTGATTTGTAGTTCATTAAAAATGGTTTCTTAATTATATTTACAGCCAGAAATTACATAGAGATTAAACAGTCTACAGAGGACTTTTGAAATTACAGCACGAATCACAAGGAAAAAGTTACATTTCAAACGGTGGACAGCTGACAGCTACAACCGCCTAATTACTGCCTTTCTGTAATTTCAGAACCTAATTGTCATAAAAATAATAACTGGAAAAAAGAGAGTTCATTGTAATGACTCCCAATATCCCACCTTTTTTTTTTAATAAGTGTAGATTTTGAGGGTTAATTAGAAGGCAAATCAATGGTGGTGAGGCAGCGCAGGGCTGACAGCAGCTCAGCACAGGGGGCTCAGGGCTAGGGGCAGCCCTCGCCGGGGCACGTAGGGGGTGGTCCTGGGAACCATTCGGACGCAGTCGATGATGGGGCAGACGCTGAGGCACAGGGTGCAGCCCGTGCAGCTGTCAGTGACTGCAGGCAGGTGAGTTTCAGCATCGAACTGGATAGCCTGCGGATGGGAGTGAATGTTATCGATGCCCCTTGCGGAAAAGGTCAGAACCGCTCCCATTTTGATGCCTGCACTTCCTGCCGCGCGGCTCCTGGAGGCATGTTGGTGCGCTCCGGTGCTGCAGCTATAGCAACTGTTGGGCTAGCAGGGAACAAGCCCCCTGACTCTTTACAATTAGGAGTGCCATCTCACCCACCAGGGCGGAATGAGAAGAGAGACTGTCCCATGGAGCTCAGGCCCCCAGACCAGGGGCAGTGTCACAGCACAGCCCTCTGCCAGGGCACACCAGGATGCACCCGTGGCCACAGCACAGTACCAGCAGCACAAACCTCCAGACTCAACTCTGATTTTTTTTCTTTTTGCCGTGCTGACAATCCATTTAATAAAAAGTGGAGAGAAACACATCATGCTGTGCTTCCTGTGATTATTTTCCCTTGCAAGTCTTGGAAAGGGCTATCTGAGTTTTGGGCAGGCAGAGCTTGCTTTCTCTCTCTCACATTTCCATGCAGTGAATCCTCATTACCAATTAGTGTGATAAGTGAATTTGAATGTGGAATAACAATTGAAGCCTCAATGAAATAAGCTCCTGGTATAATGGAAATGGCAATTAAAAGCATAAACAAAAGCATCACACAACCACAAAACCTTCAGTGTCTAAGAAATAAGTCTAGAAAAGTTAAGAAACAAAAGCAGAAAATCTAAGAGTTGTAGGAAGACAAGGTCAGGCCTGGCAGCCAAACTCTCATGTATCTGCAACCAAGCAAGGCCTGGCAAATGTCCCCAGGCACTGCCAGCAGCTGGCAAGCAAGCGGGTGGGCCTGCAGAGCAGCTCCAGGGCACAGCTGTGGCATTTGGTGTTTTGCAGGGAGGAAAGTGATGAAACAGCTGCAGCAAAAAGCAGGCACGAAGTGGGTACAAAACACCCTGAATCTGTGTGTTTTAATTCAGCTCCAACACAAAGAAAACTTCGGTTTGTATTTCAGACTCCTTCCTTTCTCCCCAGTAACAATGCACATTGTGAAGGAGTTCAAAGAGACAAGAGTCCTGGACTGCAGTGCCACCTTCAAGTTAGGGAAAACTGTTCTGCTAGAGACCTACAGGGTGGCAACTCTGCTGAGCACTGTGGATAGTTTGAAACAAAGATAAGCATAAAGCAGATGATACTTGAAGTATATAAGAAGAGTTTGAAATTAAGAATTACTTCACAATTCTTGGCAATTAATTCCTTTCCAATTCCCTTAATTATTTAAAGAGGAATAGTTTCTGTGCTAAAGAACCTCCTGGGGGTTTTACACTTTGGTTTCTTGGGTACTGACTTTTTTCTAGTTATAGAGAAGTAAGTTCCAGTAAACATGGACATGGTCCTTTGATCTCCAAGAACTACAGTCCCCCTCTTGCTGGGAAATGTGATGCAAGGAAATGAAGATTTCAGTGACAAGAAGAAATTTAGATAAAGACTACTCTAATCATCTAATCTTGTAGCAATGCAGCATTAGATTTCTCATATTAATGGAAAAAAACATGTCTACATTTGTTCTGACCGTTGCTTTAATCACAGGAGCCGATTTTAAATGGGAAGACTTCCTTCTTTGGAAGTATGTAGTTAAGTAATTCGTCAGACAATATTGATTAAACTGAATTAAGGAAAAACAAAAGGTCCTGGTGTTCTGAGGAAACTCAGTGCTCAGTTAAAGTATTTGTCTTACCCCTCTCATAATGTGATGAATGGTAAAAAATGTGTAGAAATAGTTGTTGAATGCTCAGTAGATTCCTCAGAGACCCTGCTAATGAGTCTGTCCCCTTTTTATAGCCCTTCTTTAGATACTGAAAGGCTGCTCTCATCTCCCTGGAATCTTGTCTCCACCTGACCTTCATTTTCCTCCTCCTAGGAAGAACACTGTTCCCACTTGTTGTTAGCGTGAGACCAGGAGCATGACCCAGAGTGAGCAGGGAGATGCAGCCCCCAGGAGAAGCTGCACTGGGTGCTCCGACAAGGCTCATGTGACATAACCTGGAAGCACACTGGAGTGGGAATGTGGTGTTTTAGACATCTGCTTTTGCCACCTGCTCATTAACAGAAGGTGAATTCTTTCTTCCCAGCAGCAGAAAGATAACTCATTGTGCCTTCCTGCTAATTACAGCTGTGCTCTTACCTGGTAGCCAGAATCATTACAGGTCATGTAACATTTGCCACAGTTGATACACATTTCCTCGTCAATCAGAGCCACAACTTGCTCTGTGTTGCAGAGCTCACCATATGTTCCAATATACTGCAGCGCTTTTCCAATTACATCCTAGGGAAAAAAAATTATTGACTCATTTAGAAGATACCTAAGCTGTTTCTATAGCTGCACAGGAGCACTCTCTAGTACTTTAATATAGAAAAATTGGCCAGTTATTGTGAGGAAGTTTAGGATTTTTCTTATAAATTTCCAATTTGTCAACTTTCACATATTCTATAAAATAGAAAGAAAGCTTCATAAAAGCACATTTTGAATGTAGGTAGCAGCTCTAAAAGTATCTCCCTGCATATAAATACATTATAGAAATAGGTTACACATGTTGTACTTATGAACATACAATTTTATCCGTCCACGTTTTACCACATGACATTTCAGGAAAGAAAATGGAGTGCATAATGGGAGTGACATGCTACAGAATCTGACCATCTTTGGTCATTTTTCTTTAGCACAGATTTAAGAACTCATAGCAAGAAGAGATCAAACTGAGAATAACAGTTTTTCTTTAATAAGAAAGATGCACAAATGACATGAAGATCATCAGATTATTGCAAATACTGTACAGAAATAAGATGTGTATCTCATTCCGCAAATTTGGGTTCAGTTCTTTAAGCTACACAGGAAAGACTTTCTGGCATCAGACTTGCACATCTGTGCTGCAAAAATACAGGTGATGGCAGACACACACCCTGTGGGTACACACCACAAGAGGAGAACATGCCCTCTGAAAGAAATGGTGGGGACATACCTGATGCAAATCGTTTGCTCTTTATGTAAAGGGAAACTGCACAGTTCAGTGGCAGTTCAACTGCACTGAGTCAATGGCAGGAATGGGACAAGTCCCAGGTTCTGTAGACAATAAATATTCCTCTGTTAAATCAGTTTAACTTGCAGAAGTATAGCACAGATGGTGAACATCACTGCATTTTACAAGATGCCCTCTGTGGTACAGCATTGCTTGCCTGGATATTTTCTGAGTTTGCTAAGTAGGCTTCAACAATTCTCATGCTGCAAAACAAGCTAGATTTTAGGTGCAGGATTCTACATGGTTAAAAAAAAAAAAGTTGAGATCGGTAAGTGCTCATTATGTGATGCAACAATACCTTCTACATTTGCTTTAAAAAGGGGCATAACTGTTAGGTATTTCAAAAATCTTACTGATATTTAGGTGCACAGAACCAGTTTCAAAATCATGCTACTGTAACAAACAAAGAAGGCATTATGATTTTCATTAGCGAGTTTGATAAAAGTCAATTGAAAAATGCCAGAGATCAAGCCAAATATGAATCACAGACAAGTTTGCCTAGAAATAAAAGCTTTAAATATTTACCTTTGGTCTTTCATTGCCAAGAAAGATGGTAAGAACTTATTTTCATATTGTTTCTCAATATTTTTTGAGAAAGTAATATCTACCTTATTCCTCTCAGTCAAAGAACAAACAAACAAAGATTACCAACTGTTTTCAGTGTCTACTAGCACACTGTAGTGAAACTATCAATTGAAACCACATACAGTGCTCACTGTAGCTTTCAGCTCTCAAGTAGAAGAAGATCTGGATGCCAGTACCTTGAATTTTCATTGCATATGTTGTTCTGGGTAGGCTGACTTTCCAAAGAACTAAGCATCACTAATCCTTCCTATGCCACATCAGAAGAACAAGGTAACACAGCTTTATCGATGTTAATTCTAAAGAAAAGCTTTGCTACATGGATTAGGTATAAAACTTGGTTCATCCTTTTCTTCCTGAGACTGCTGAGAGCCTATAACATTGGCTGTTTGCCTGGCCTTCATCATGTAAGTTACAATAGTGACTTTACACTGTAAGATAAATTTCATATCTCACTGGATGCCGTGGTAGGATCTATGAGGTTGCTGTTAATGTTTGCAGAGGTAGGAAATGCAGCCATATCCTAAACCTAGGAAGAATGATAAGGAAATAACACCTTTTTTTTCCCAAAAATATTCAAATGTTGTCTCTGTGCCAAATCCTAGCTTGCTTAAAGTGAAATACCTTGGTTTCATTCATCCAGTGCTAAAAGTCTTCCAGTTCTTCCCTTCAACACAGAGAACATTAATGCTCTTCCAGCATAAAATGTCTATAGCACATTGCTTAAGGCAGCATGATGAGTGTGGACAGATGACTGCAAGTGAGCAAGTTATCACAGCTTAATGAGTTAGCACTCATCAACAGAGCTGTGCAAGCTGATTATTTGCATGGTCCAAATTCACTGCAAATTTGGAGTAAAATCTGTTTGCTTAAACCACTGTAAAAGGTCAATTAACTACTTTGAAAGTGTTTAAGCTAATACTTTTTACTTTGCTATTGCAAAGGGCTAAGCTTGAACACACAGCCCTTTTGCGTACCTCCACTGATGAACAGTAATTCAATCAAACATAATTCCTTAGGAACTGCTCGCGCTCCCATGTTTTCTTTGTCTTTCTCAGAAAAGTTAATGGATTTACTGGGAATTGTTCAGCAGTTCTCAGAGTGCCACAGTTCTCAGGTTTCTGCAGTAGTCTGTATCTGTTAAAAAAAATTGTAGTTGTCGAATTCAGTTCCTGTTTGTTTCAAGTCTCATGTAGGCTTGTCTGTACCATAGCTGTTAGAGGTTTCTTTGTGATCTACTGCCCTCAGCAATACTGTGTATCCTATAAGCTTCTCTCTTGTGTATACAGCTCCCAAACATCGCACAGTGTGCCACAAATACATTTGTTGTCTTCAAGTATGGGACCGTACTTCTGTCTTTTAGAACTGAAACAAAAATATAAAACCTGTGCAACATACAGAGTAGAAGCCTTCCATTGTCTGCTCACATTTTAAAAGTATCTACACAGGGAGATTCCTGATAGTGAAGGGCTTTTTAATCTAACAAAGGCAGACATTTAAACAACATAGGTAATTAACAGTTTTCTTAGGGAGTTGCTGGATTCACATTTGTATACTTTAAATGTGGCTTGGATGTTACAAAAGCCAAAGCTCTAGCAGGTTGCAGAGAAGGGCTGCTCATATAATCAGGGGGTGTAGGGCCTTGCTTACAACAGAAGACAAAAAAAGCCTAACAAGATGTTTAGCCTAGGAAGATGAAGGCAGAGCAGGAATATGATGTCTCTTTATACATACATCAGGGAAGGAAAAGAGCTATTTAAGATAAACGACAATGTTGGCACAAGAACGCATGATTATAAGCCAGACATGAATAAATTCAAAGCAGAAAATTAGAAAAGGTTTCTTTCAAGCAGGAAAGGAGTGAGGTGGTTAATGGCCTTCCAGAGATGCAGCTGGGGGAAAGGATGGAAACAGTCCAAGATTTAGGATACCATTAGGTAAGCTCAGGAAATGGTTACTTAGAAGAAAACAATTTTTCCAGCTATAAACATACAAAGGGACTAGCAAAAACAATGCATGTGACATGGTGATTTCTAAATTTGTAAGCCAGTCTCACTTCTCACAGCTCACAAAATACTCTTTCAGGGACCAAGAAACCCAAACAGGGAGGGTGATGACATTTTGGAGGTTAGAAAGTGATTTCAAATGACTGTGTCAATGATTTACTGCTCATTTATGCTTCTGGATGCTGTGTCTTTTATACACTTCCTTCTCTCAAGGAGAAAGCACATCTTTACCCATTTGCAAAGTTTGAAGACTCTGACTAAAATAACACTGGTGCTTAAAAGATATTCTGCAGGTGCACTCTTTCACAGCATCTCAAGCTATCTCTGAGTTTCTTGCTCCCATCATATCATGAATGTTTGGAACAAAATAAACAGTGCAGCAAGAAACAATCAGCTCTCACAGTCTAGAAGTGCAGTTTCATTCCAATGAGAGACTGTCTAAAATGGCACTATGGGATTCTACGCTTGGTATATCTCAATGGCCTCCAGATTGAATTTGCAATGTTTACAATATAATGTGTTTTTTTTTTTTTTGCCAAATACCAGATCTGCAAACAGAAGCCAGGTTCTGAACGTCAAGCTGTGTGCTTCTGGCTTATGCATTACCAGCAGCAATTAACTAAAAAATGAGGAAAAAATCTGGAAGTTGAATTTTGCCCTAAGTTATACCTTTACAATCACTGGGACCTAGAGCACTCAATTGGTTACTGCTGTGTTGTCCCAGTCTTCTCAACAGAACTGTACCGAATGAAGTGGGAGAAGAATTTAGTCCTGTAAATGGAACTGGCAGGAAATTCAGTTGCTATGGAGAGAATCAGAGCAGAATCCATTAGTTTTATGTTACTAATGAGCACAGAAAAAATTCATTTTGTCACTAAGCTAAGCAGATGTGGTTTTGAGTATAGGCAAGGAGCAGATCTGTTCTGTAGGATATTATTTTAACAATGTCACTTTTATTACTATAGCTGTATTTTTAATGTTCTTGTATCAAACATTTAATTGAGATTAGCATTTCATTACCCATCATGTTAGTAAACCTGTATTTGTAAATACAATTCACAGTTTAAGCATAACTCACCCAGATTCACACAGACCACACTGAAAAAGAGCGTGCTCTAGAGATTCCAAACACCACAGTCCTACTCTAGTCGCCATTTAAAAGGCCACAACACAATGCAGGCACTATGAGCGTCCCATAGAGCAAGTTCAAGGGGTGCAGAAGTGCTCATCCTCCCATTCCGTGTTTTGATTCAGCAAAAAAATCTTAGTTTATCCCACCATGTTTAGGAGAAACGATCACTCAAATCTGACAGCAACAGCAGGTAAGGAAAGCAAAGACATCTTTAGATAAGCAGAAGTAGAGGCCTGCTGGTTATGAGCAGCAGTCTGTCCCAAGGACAGGACTGTGAAGCATAAAAGGGATAAACAGTCAGATAAATGGTAGCTGTTTTGGCTCTCAAAAGCAAGAAACTAGATTATCAAGAAATTAACCACAGAAATTATGTAAGAAAAAGAGACTAAAGAACCTGGGACTCGTGCAGAAGTGCATAGGGCACAGATCCACTGTATGAAGTACAGAAATGTGAGAAAAGAAGAAACAGCTCTGCTGAGTATCAAAGTATGCAGTTTTGACTAACATTGAAAAATAGAGAAAATAAAGAGAAAAGCCATGGGGAAAGCTAGCCAAAAATTAAATTAAATTTTGGATAATCTCAGAGGATTTTTAAGTCTATAAAAAGGGCATTTTGGCAGGATGTGGAATTTAAACAAGTGTTGGAATTTACATATCACCAGCCCAACAGCAGATCAGACAGATGAGAGAGTTCTGGGCAAGTGTAGGGTGAATACCCTGAAAGAATAGTACCCACAAAAAATAATGAAGATAGACAGTGTATTTTTGTATGGCTTATCCAGATGGTATAAAGACAACCAGCAAATTAAGAAAGGCTCACCTGCCACTGATGGTTGAGGTTCTCCTCAAACTCCACAGGGAAGGAATCTCCAACAAGAGATCCTTCTCCAGTGGTGGTCAGCCCTTAAATGGGGTCTGGGAGAGGTGGAGCCAGACTCAACCCTTTCCAGTCACACAATGAATTGCTTTCACCTGTGCTCCTGTGGCTTACTCAGTGCTCACCTCAGGTGGTCAATCAGTGGTTCAGGCTGTGATTCAACACTTCCCATACAGCAGCCATCAGGAAATTTGCAGCACCCCTAGAAAAATGCAGCCCGCCAAACCAAGGGTTATGGCTGTTCCATGGGCATCTAACTCTTACGTGCTCTCAGCTTTTGGCCATATCACTGCTGCACAGGACTGGGGTTGGGCTGGGACTAGTTATTATCGCTGACCATTCCCACTGCCCTGATACCCCAGTCTGAACTAACAGAATGTATTCTCCTTGCTGTCCAGAGGGTCAGCCAAAACAGAACTGCTTGGAGACAGTTCGGGATTTGTAATTCTAAATGTGAATACTTCTAGGACAGCTGCAGATAAATCACTCAACTCTGAGCTCATCTGCCTCTCTGCAGAGAATCCATGATCAGGGAAGGGTATCAGATAAGTCACCTTTTTTCAGTGAGCTTCACTCAGCTTCTGTAATGAATATTCTCAATCTTCTTGGCAGATTTTTTCCACAACATGTTATGGATGGGTCATTTAATAATAAACGTTATCAATGCATCCTTTTGTAGAGTGACAAGCTCTCTAACATCAAGCAAAATCCAGGTATTCTGTTATTTCTTAGTGGACATCTCTCATTGCTATTTTTTTTTCATCATTATTAAAGCATACCCTTCTAAAGAGATGCTAAGGCTGAAAGACTGTCGTGAATCAGCAAATTTCTTCTAATTGCTAAAGTCTTTTTCAGTCTTGCTTAATTTAAATGAAGGTGTGAGAAAGAGGCTAATCTGATTTCTTTGTCTGACAAACTCCTCACAGTCACCACACACAAAAGTATTCAGTGCCTTTATGAACAAAAGTTTTGTTTTGACGAATTTGTTTTCTTTTTCCCTACAGTAAGGCCTCTGTTCTTCTTTTTAACCTGTCTCTGACTGCTTGGGTCTGTTTTTGCTTTTGTAGTTGGAACTGGGCATGATAAATTATTGACCTCAACTTACTATTTATGTTTTTTTGAAGTCTTTATGTCTGTTTTTCCCTCTTGCTAAAATTTTTCCATCATTCAGTTTATTTGCTTTTGGACAGTATCGGTTGTTTTTTTGTTTTTGTTTTTTCTTTTTTTCCCATTTTCTGCTGTTTTCAGAAGCACACTATCTCATTGAAAATGCAGTTATTGGCTGTTGTTTCTTCTTTCTCTTTTCTCCTACATCAATACACTTCTGCAAAGAGAATAGAACCGTAAAACCTCTGAGGTCAAGTAGGCTTTGAAAATGTTCATCTTAGTGCAGGGAAAAAAAAAAAAAGTACATTGCTGTTCTTCGGGACTTTTCACGTATATAAAGAAGGGCAGCTCTCCACAAAAGGGGGGAGAGATTATCAATATCAAGGCTCATACCAAAATGATCTGTCCAGAAGTGAGGTAGGTCTACAGCAGTAGGAAATAATTGAAATTAAACAAGATACCAGAAAAATTCTCCTTAGCTTGTTTTTCAGTCCTAGCAGCTAGCTTGGAAAGCTGCACACGTCAGTAATGCTGCAAAATTTCCTTGTGACTTACGTATTTTGAACCACTGTCTGTGTATTTCATGTTTGGCCTTATTTTTTGCAAGAATTCATGCAAGACTGATGACACAGCGAGTTACCTATCTGTGAATATCTGATATTCCTCCATATCTGATAAAGACAGTTAATGAGTTCAGCAGATATTTCCACATGACTTCATAACAGAGCCTACGGGAGACTTCTGGTAAAACTTTTCCTTGTATTTAATTATTTTTGCCTGATTTTTTTTTCCTGTTTAAACTGGATGTTTAAGTAGGTTTTAAAGTGAACAACTAGAATGATTAGCTGATGACATTTAATTTTATTGGCTACTTAAAGAAAGAGAAAAGTTCCAATGGCTGGACTATGTATTGGGGCACAGGTTTTATTTTCATCTTGACATTTACTCATTGAAGAGGGTGGATCAGTTACTTAGACAAACATCTTCCAGCACTAAAAGTTCAGTTTGAAAACCTAGGACTCAGCTTTCATGTGTATCAAACCCAAACCTTTCCCACTGATCCTACGTGAGAGATGGGATTGTTTAATACATCACAAATAATCAAGAAGTGTCATGCAAAATGAAACTCATACTGTTGCATTCAAATTAAGAGAAATTTTTAATGATTCAACTTCATTCTTCAAGGCATTCACAGTGTTCTACAAATACTTTTCTACTGCCTGAATATCTTGATTCAAAAAAAATAGGAAAATTCCTAGATATGTACATCACAAATCATTTCCCATCGATTTTGGTTATAAGCCAGAAAATCTGCATAAATAGTTGTCTTTGATGCCCTCTAACAAGCTTAAAAGAGGTAATAACTAACTCAAACTGCTAGAAATGTCTGTGCATGTCAACTACCTGATGGCTGATCACATCTTACATATAAGCATACTTTTTATTATTGTTTTTTTTTGGTTTTTTTTGTTTTTGTTTTTACCTTGATTGCTGGAATGGGCTTCTTTGGAATGAAATGTTTTTTTTCAGGCAGCACCGCAGCTGTGCCTTCTTCCTTCAGTTTGATCTTGTTCTCAGCTATAATTTTTTTGCGTTGTTCCAGGTAAGGCCCAAAATTGGGTAGTTTCTGAAATAAAAATCAGGAAACGTTATTAATATACTTTACAAGAAGGCATAGTTAAGTGAGTGCTGAGTGTGACTTGCTTATTACTTAGGAAATTGAAAAGAAAATCAGTGGGACTGTGCCAGAGTGAAGTGAATAAAAATCAACCATGAAGTTCAGGATCTGACTTGAAAATCTATAATGAATATTAAAATATTAATATGGTGCAGCAGAAAAATATCTGAATTGCATGTCAGCATCCAACAGATTTCTATTTCCCTATTGCATACTTGCTTATATATAAAAATGTATCATGTTAAATAATTCAAATATGTAACTTCATTTCTATAGTATGTGGAAAGGTATCACAAAACTATCAGTTTACTTAGAAGGGCTCTAGCTGTGTTTGAGTCTATTTGTATAGCTATCTAGATGTATCTGTGCATTTTAAAAGCATACAAACCTGTATTTCATGTTCTGATAGCATAAGGTTGTCTTACCCTGTCAAAGTAAGTCTCACAAACAGGATAATCAAAGTAAGGCTTAACAAATAAACAGAAATGCATTCTAATCTCATCACTTATCTCTATGAAACACTTGTAGTCTTTTCTGCGACATTTAATCCTTGAGCCCAATTAAGCAAATCCTAGAGGAAAATTACTCTAAATTGCAAAATTCACGTGTCACCCAAGAACGTGGAAGTGCTTGTTCAGATTTCATAAACCCGCTGAACTCCCAAGTCCTTTTGTTGACACAGAACATATACAGAGAAAACTAGTGGGCTGCAATCATATATTCAGGTGAATAAATAATGGTAGAAAATGTAGATTTTTTTCTTGATGCAACAGATCATGCCCTTCCTGCCCTGAAACTAGTTCCTCAGCCTGCAAAAAGTATTTTATCCATCTAACTAAAGCCTGTTCAGAAGCTACTGCATTACTGCAGAAACTGGCAGGTAGTAACAGGAGATACATAGCCTCAGTAGTTGCTAGCATTAATTCTCACTAATAATACAACCTCAAAGAGCATATCAAACAAGTTACAGTACTGCTGCGGTTATCAATTTTTAAGGAGGGAATTTCAATGTGAATGTTAAGAACAGAATTATTTAAAAATTTAGAAATTATTATTTTTTTAAATGAAGTAAATCCAGATACCCTGCTCCATAGGAGAAAAAATCCACAATGAGCTGTCAGTCAGTACCCAACCATGGGACCTCAGGCCTCTTGTAATGACAGATAAGCTGCTAGGCTTTTGGCACACAGATCAACAGTGAGGTCCTTGAAATGTTTCCCTGCTCCCAGACTTGGTCTGTGCCTGCAACAGATTTTTATCTTCAGGCCAGAACTTTTGGTCTCATGGTGTTTTCCAAAGGAGACCTGCTGCAGGCTGGGAATGAGCCATACTCTGGGACAATCTTTCAACTTAGGTAAATGCAAGACCAGAAATGAGGTGATGCTTCAGACCCCAGACCCCATATGTCCCAAATCTAGCTATAATCTGATTTTGCCCAATAGTACAAGGCTTTTTTTTTTTTTTTTCGCCTGTTCAATGGAAATTTTGTTCCTGTATGTCATGTTCAAGGGCTGCCTTAAATAAATAAAAAAATCCTCCTTTTCTGTGCAGTTGCCATAAGTTTGTGATTCATATTCTTGGAAATATTAAGTTCTAGGATAGCTTGAAGTGAGCTTTAAAATATTAGTGCAAAGAGTGGTAACATAGTGGTCTTATGTACAAAAGTAAAATAAATAAGTAGAAACATAGTTATTTTTATAAGGAAAATGAGTAGAAGTAAAAATTATTCTAATTTCAGTCTAAACAAGAAGCTCTCAAGTACACAAACAAAGACTGGATTCTTTATAAAAACCTTAAAAAAACACAAGACTTTTATCAGAAATCTAAAAAAATATAGAGTTTGACAGTTAAAATTAATAGGCTGCATCAGTTATAAACATATTTTGTCTACAAACAATCAGTAAATGTGCCACCATTTTCTCTCTGTAGTGCACATGCTGATGGCAACTTCTGGCTTGAGAAAGAAGCAAATTTGATGACAAAGCATATTTGAACTTTTCCCTGCCTAGCCAGGAGCTGAACTGGAGAATAGGTAGCAAAACTAATTTTGCTGAGGTCTTAACTGAAGTAGTAAAGGAAAAAGACATTTGTTCAAGGCATGACTGATTGGTGATCAACTTTGGGAAGTACAGCCAAATCTCTGGAGAATAAAGCCATTATTTTTCGATTCTCTTCATGTATACACAATTTCCTACTTTCTACAGATACAAATGTTGAGCATATTGAAATAAAATTGATGATTTGAGGATAAGTAAAGAAAAAATGATCCATTTTATTATATAGACAAAGAGTGATAGACAAAGACAATTAATTCTTTTTCTAAGAAGCAGATTTTTACATCTGACACAATTATTAGCTGTAATGCACAAGGGCTGCTCCAAAGGTAATACCTCTTATTAGATTATGTAGGCCCACAATGTAAGAGGTGGATGCTGGTGATACGGCAGTAGAGGCTGAACCTTCCCACCAATACTCTGTTACTTGTTGTTGCCATGTGAAAGGTGGCAGCAGAAGGGCAACCTAACAGAATTATGTCAAATGTGGAAGTGTGTATGAAGCAAAAGTGCATTACTGAATTCCTCACTGAGGATAAAATGGCGCCCATTGACTTTCATTGCTGCTTGCCAAATGTATATGGAGACTGAACAGAGGATGTGAGCACAGTTGGACGGTGAGCTGTGCATTTCAGCAGTGGTGACAGCGACGTGAAAGACAAGCCATTTTCTGAGTGACCATTCAAAGGTGTGACGCCACAAGTTGAAGTGTATCTCAATCAGCTAAACTGCATGAATCTGTGGATTACAACCAGGGATCTGTGTACCGAGCTGAGTATTGGCTTCAGTACCTTGGAAATGCTGGTGACAAAGTTGAAAGGTCACAAAGTCCTATGAATGCTCACACAGAAACAGAATGGACACTGCAGGTTCTTGTTCGTTGGTGGTGAAAATGAACAACTAGTAGTGGTGACTATATTTAAAAATGGCATTTTGTAGATGAGATTTTGCTTTATCAAATAGTGTTAGCTTTGGGCTTTTTGTAGCTGCTGTAGTTTCCATGGAAATATGGAGGGGGCATTACTTCTGGAACAATCTACGTATCACAGACATTTTGAAAAGCACCCAATGCCATCAGTACCATAACCATACTACTTCAGGTGTTTTGTAATGACATGCATGTTGAATTAAACTACATAAAAACTGTCTTTTCAAACTAAGTGAAGTGATGCTTTATTTAGAGTACTAACATCCCCCTGAGCTTTTGCTATGCATTGCTGTATTTCCATCAATAAATTGATTAAATGAAATGTAAAATAATTAATGAAAAACTTAGATCCTGGTCCCATCTTGGGCCTACACAATGAGCTTCTACTGTCTTAACAGAAGATGACTGTGCACCCATAAAAATGATCTGGTTATTTTTGTTTAGAATCTGATGGTTCATCAGCAGCCAAGCCAAATTTCATCAAAAATACTGAAAAGCAGTAATATTTGCTATAACAATAAATAATACATGAAAATGTAGCCACAGGAGCTTGGAAAGGACTTACTGAAGGTTCACCTTATGAGTAATGCACGGATATGGAGAGGGCTGATGGGACATCTTGTTCAGACCTGTAGTTTTGAGCATTTTAGAGACAAATGGCAGGGAGTATTTTAATGAAGTGAGTACAGGGTGTAACAGAAGTGAAGACATGTTGAAATAGCTGCTAAAGACCTGGATATTTAAGAGATTTTAAAATTAAACCTCTACTCATTGTAGGGGATATCTTCCAAAGCACATGGAGGGTTTAATTGCACAACTCCCAGTGAAAGCACAAGCACAGTAACTTGGTGATTTTAAATCCCTGCTTGCTTTTAATTCCTTCTGCTCTATGTCTTGATTTTTTTCCCCACTTATCTCCATGTCACTAAATTCTTTGTACACTGTTATCTTTGTCACATCAACATCTGCCTAGAAGAAGAAACAACAGTATGAATATGTGGATCACAGCAAGTGTTTAGAAGATTGCAACAAGCAGAGTAATTAGATAATTCTTGTCTGCTTATATATCTGTATCAATGATGTCTATAGCTGCATTATTTGTATCCATCTGTCTCTATATAGCCATAATTTAATGTGTTTCTATTGGGGAGGATAACATCAATAATGGAGCCAAAATAAATATATTAAGTGGCTTTGTTTCATTGTTTATAACTGCATTATCACAAATCTGGAAGCTCGAAATATTATACTGAAATATTTTACAGAAAAAAAAATCCAACCCTCCCTGCTAAAGACTTCCAAAAGCTGCCTTTTAACTAATGAGCTGTATAAATCTTCAGCAACATTGTGATTTTTGTTTCAGTAGTTTCTCCAGGGATTCATCATTGATGAATTTGTTCTCACCAGAAAAGCTAAATCCTCCTCATTTAAAGATAACAGTATCTTTCACTAAGACCGTCTCTATCCAGATATAAAAAAGCATTATCCTGCCAATAGAGAACTGACAACATAATGAATCAACAATGAAACCTTAAGCCAGGAGAGCTTTAAGGTGAATAAGTCTGTTTTGATTATAATTTATTCATGGATCAATCTAAAGGTAATTGAGCATATTATGAACTAAAAAAAGTGCTTATTTCTTAATGGTAAAAACTAGAGAGTATCTTTCACTTCAGATAGCTGTAATTTTTATGAGTGCACCAGCAAGTAGAGTAACTGAATTAGAGGTGGAACAGGCTAGTGAACAGGGCAGTGCAATATGCTTCAGAAAACCAAGACTTTATATCTAAATTTAAAATTGATATTCCCCTTATTCTGGAAAAGTCCAGCTATGTCCCCATGCTGTAGTTGTCAGTTCTTTACTAAGGAGATGTCTCCTGCTGGGGGGCTGGATGATACCTGCTGTTAGAGAACCCAGATTTCAGCTGGCACAGGGATGTACCATCCTAAAACAGTGAGCAACAGTCTCCCCCAGTGCTCTGGAAGTTCCCACTCATGTCTGCTAATGAGATGGGGCACAGAAAAGAACGTTGCAAATTAGTAATTTTCATGAAAGGGATTTTCAGGGAGAAGTTATCACAAGTAAATAACTTACAGAGGCAAGTGTAATGACAGGCACATGGGAATTTGGGATAGCAGTACCATTTAGCCAAGAGGCGACAGGTTTTAAAAAATACTATTTCCCTCACATCTGAAGAATTTCTCATGTTGAATGTAATGTCATTATTGAGTTTCTTTTAAACTGATGTTGCCTCCTGTGTGAGGTATGATGAGGTGTATGCATTCATTTTCTAAATTCCTCTTGTGCATTTCTAACTTGAAAATAATTTTAAGGGAAGCAGTGATGTCTCTCATAAATCTGCAGGTAGAATGGAAGCCAAATTGTCTTATTTAACTTAATGTTTTTCAAGTGTAGATGTTTTTGCTTGCATACAGGAAAAACAAGATGAGAACAGGAATGAAGACTGAAAACTGTCTGACAAGACAAATTGCTAAAAAAAAGTTCAAACTGATGTACTGAAATACTCTATACTCATTGCAATAGTGATGTACCAAGCAAAGGCCCACATACTCCATAGTTATGCAAATGGATGGATAATGAAGCTGGGGTTGACAGGTATACATCTCCCTGGCCTTGGAAAACTGGGGTAATAAGCAGCTGAGAGGGTAAAAGCTAAGAAGGAAAAATCTTGGGAGCTTTCTCAGTCAGGTGACTGCCTCAGACGCAATGAGAATTATGAAAACTGCAGACAAGAATGAATAGCTTTCAAGGGGGTAATAGGTGAAGCAGGACCCCTGAAACAGGGAGCATGGTACAGAAAGGCAATCAGATAAGGGAAACATTAACATTTAAGCAAGGTAGACAGCTGCCCTCACCCAGAAGCTACAAGAATTTAAATCAGGTTTGTATGGGTCATTTTATAAGCCCTCAGCACGAAGGTTTTAGTAAGGTATGACCTCCATTTGTTCATGTGGAAAACTTTATATATGTGATGTATATAGCATTCCAGAGAAAGCAGTTTCATTTTTAATGATTATTCAAGTTGCTTCTGAATCCTTCAAATTTGTTTTTTTTTTCTGAAGTCAAATGTACTCAAAACGTCTGCATAAATCTAAAATCCTTATTACATGCTGCACGTACACATGGCCCTGACTGCACCTTACCCTGCATAACAATTCCCCTTCCAGTGGTCTGCCTCCAGCCTCTTGCAACTTTACAAAAACATTTGCTGAAGTTTCCTGATGTGATATCTGCCTTCTTGTTCTCTGGGAATACAGCAAAACACAACCCTAACATTTCCTGAGAGTTAGGAAACACTAAGTCCCAGTACCAAACAACAGCAATAATAACAACAGCAAAATCTTGTCACAATGTCAAGTACCTTGAGCTGCTTCTGGAAAGCTAAACAGTAAAGCCAAAAGCAGAAATCTGTTTCAGAGAACGTGGTGAATAACACACATTTCACATTTGTAGATATATGAGGAAAACGCTTTGCACAAAATTTTCCAAATAATTGCATGAAATCTTCAACTAATGAAAACTAATAATGTACAATAAAGGAGAAAATGAAGCTTTTGGTTCTTATTCCTTTAGACGTTCTTACTCGTTCAGACTGTCAAAGCTTAATTCTTTTAAATGGCTGCTCTGTATTGGCCTGACAGTTCTAATGGATGGGACCTTCCTGTCCACTTCTGGGGAAGAGCCTATGCCATGCAGGAGTCATCCAGATGCCTGCAGACTTCAGGTCAAATCCGCATACACACCACCAAGTCCCCAGTGGGAATCCCATGAGGGGCCTTCCCATGGCACACAGGCAGGCAATGCATCGTGGAGAAGACAGGACATGTCTCTGACAGTGCCCAGTTGACAGAGGTTCTTGGGCCAGCAGAAAATTTGGCCCTTGTACCAAAGTGTTCTCACTGCTCTGTGCTTAGAGATGAGTCATTATTGGTATCACTGCCTTTAATGATGCAGAAAAGCCCACAGAAGAAATACAGAATATTTCTGCAGAAAAAAAAATCGAACTCTGCCTTTCAGTTATGCTGATTCTTTTCCTTGGAACTTTTATTTGCTTTGTAAACAGCTCTGTCTCAGTACTCTGTAATTACTGCCACATTTGGTTACTCAATTATTCAGTCCACTCTTTAAACCACGATTATTTGAAGTGAGTGAGCGTACCCCCAGCCCTGCAGTAATTCTGAGACTAAGTGCTACATTAGTGTGTCTTCTAGGAAAACATATAGATGTCACCTCACCAGTAGCTATATGGTACCATGCTTGAACATCCTGATAAAACCATTATTTAAAATAACAATTATTTCTTCTTTCATCTCTTCCACTGCCAGAATTTTCTCTACTAGCTCAGAATCACCAACAAATTATTCTTCATGTTCTACCTCAAACGCCTGGTTTTTAGAAGCTTACACTGAGCAAAGGAAAAGATTTTAGGATTATAGGCTTACCATAGTGCAGCAAAAACTTATATTCTACAAATATATTGAAGTTTTTCTGTCATGAAATATTCATCAATAAAACAAAAAGGAGTTAATATTTGAAGCAAGCTTAGACATTTACAATCAAAAGCCAGGGTGACATAGATGATAAGGAAAATGCTACCTTCTGGGTTGAAGAAAAGATACCGATACACATTTCTGTGCTACTTCATGAACATCTGGCAGTCTGTCACTTAACAGACAACAACATCTTCTCTAAACAGAAGAGCCTTGAATTCATCAGGGATTCCTGTAGTACAGTATGTGCTTAACTTAAGTACCTGCTTTCTGTGATTTCCATACATTACCATATTCATGACACAGTGGAGTGAAAGCATTCTTCTCACTCTCTAACCAGTACATGTAAAAGAAATTAAAACATTGGCAGGCACTTTGTCTCCAGTTTGTTGGACATGTGAAGAAAGGACTTTCCACCCATTTATGCAGGTGAAATGCTGTCAGCTAAGCAGCACCATAACAAAGATGTCAGCAGAATGGTTATTAGCAAATATCTGACAGGTGAGAAAATACAACTATTCAAATGTGTTTAAAAAATGTGGATCCATATCAGCTGCCTTAGTGGTGGAAAAACTTGGTGCAAATAAGATTTTGTACTTCTACTGGCAGAGAAATAAGAATACATCAGTCCAGCATTCACATTTTCATGTGTATGTGTATACCATAGTGTTTATATCTGGATTTTCAACTCATGTGCTTCCCATATCAATGTTGTAAATTACCTGATCACCCAAAAAAAATGACACTGCTAGTCATTCTTAGCTGCTTTCTCCTCCAGGTTGGCTGGTAATTGAGCTTTTCAGGACTACCACAAAATGACCTGTTTCTTTGGGTTTAACCATCCTCTTCTGGGAGTACATTTACTAAGGAGATTGAACTCCAGCAGTACCTAATGGCTGTCTGTTCTCTTAGTCCTTTCAAAGAACCTTTGAAGTCTAGCCGGGCTATTAGAAGGAAAAAAATAAGTCTTTTCTTACAGCTATGAGAAGGCATGAATGTTCTTGCCATCACAGCTGCCTTGGTGGCTACCCACTGACCTGTCAATCAGAGATGCTGCTGGCCCAGCAAGGTGAGTGGAGCTGTATTTAGCAGACATTGCTAATTCTGGTTTAGACAGGTACCAGAAGTAGCCTAGCCCTATTTCTAGAACTGTGAAACTGCATCCGAAGTGCTTTTATGGCCCATGCAAACCTGTTTAAGAGTTCCTTGAGTTACCTGACGCTACCATGCAGCCTGAGTGCAGATACACTCTACAGGACTTACACAGTAGAGGTCTCTGTTTGCAACAGGGACATTTGTAAAACAACATACAGTTTAATGAGCCATGCCTATGAAATTTGTGCTGTCAGGAGAATGAGAGACCAGGCAGAGGGGGTGACCAGCACTACCTCTTCCAGCTTCTGGAAGAATCCAAGATTTTGAAAGCCACTCTGTGAAGTTCTGAGTCTATTCAGTAAAATAACCACTGTTGTCACTGGGCATAAAGAAAGGTACATTTTCACCATTGTTCATTGTATTTTACTTGCAAGTTTACTTGTTAAATACTTTCCGCTAGCACAGCTAAGCTTGCACAAGAGGTAGGAGCACAGACTTTTTTCATTGCTGGATCCACTGTAGATTTGTTTCTTTATTTATTTGAAATGGGATCTCCAAATTTATTATCAACTTACCAGCTGTAAACAGAGTATCATTTTAATGTATCTACCACTTTTCTCTGGTAGATTATAAAGCACAAAACTGCTCACATATTATCATATTAATAGATCAATTAAATGCAAACAATTACTAATAATTTCTTCTAAAACTTCAGCTTCATTGTAATCCTTCTCTTGTGAGAGGAACTACAGTGCTTATCCTCCTTCTGCACAGACTACTATGTTTTCCATCGTTCATCTCTCACACAGTAATCCTTCCACCTTTACCTCACAAAATCCTAATTTAAGCGTAACATACTCAGTTCAGATAAATGAGCTCTAGTGAATTTTTGAAGTTAAGACCAAGAAGACCACCAACGTCTTTTAAAGCCTTCACTCAATAATACAATGATTTTTATCATCACCTCATCTAAGCTCACTAAATTTCATCCTAAGAGTCATAATACAAATAGTTTTGGCATTAATATTCAGTGCTTCCACACCTAGATATTCCACCTGAGTCAACTGGAGAAAATGTTGAACGTCCTTTTATGAGGTGATTGTGTGTTCTGGCTTGAATGAGACCTACCAGCAGCTTTGAAAATAAATTTCGTGATATTAAAACACAAAAACACAACTAAAAAACAACCCATAAAGTAGAATATACCCAGGTTACAAAATTGGAATGGTCCACCAAAAGAAACTGATGATAAAAAATTTTGATCATACAAAGTTATTTAAACTTTTAAAAGGATCTACAAATATATCACTGGCAAACTGTTTAAAAGTAATATTATATCTAACTTCCTGCCTGAATAAAACACCAATTTTTCTTTCTTTTTTTTTTTCCTTGCAGCTCAAGAGGATCAGTACTGCACAACAAATGATGTAACTAACTTATATTTCAGAGAAACTCCTTACCCGATTCAAAAAAGCTTTTGCACATGACTGAACTCAAAGCATGCAGGGAGTTACCTTTATAGTGATCCTATCTACAATCTACAGCTCAAAACTATCATTTGTAGCAATTTCAATGAAAAAAACAGAACGGGAAACAAAATTTTCTTAGTGCAGCTTCTGTACGTTAATGCTGCCTACAACAGGGCTGCTGCTAAAAGGTCACAGATGACATAATTTATATTATTATAGATAATCCATGTCTTCTGTGTGCCCACCTTTCTTCCTCCGTATTTTATAGAGGTGTTGTGTATTCTGATGGATAAAGCTCCTCGGAGAGCTTTGGTCTCAGTGGCTTACAAGGCTGGAGCAGTCACCCCAAGGGAGATCTGTTGCTTCCCCTTCAGAAGGATGGGAACATTTCCTGCCTCCCGAAAAGATGCAGTGAGTGACCTTGCATGAGCAATAAGTTTGTTCTCAAACATCTTTCTTTTTGTGAAGACCGATTTGATGAGGTGTACAGCACAGCAGGACGAGTTGCTTCCTATCACTGAGGATGTGCCAGGAGTGGGGTACTCAGGGAGATGTGCAGGGTAGCAAACCACATGGGTTGCGTTCCAATGCTCTGTGGCCATGGGAAGTGCCTGGAGCACCTGCTGATGGAGAAGGGCTGAGGAAGAAAGCTGTGAGGGAGAGCAGGAATCACAGTATTGTAGGGGCTGGAAAGGACATCTGGAGATCATCTAGTTGAGGCCCCCTGTTAATGTAGGATCCCTAGAGTAGGTGACAATGTGATGGCTAGTGGGGCTCAACTGGGCAGCAGCAGCACCCTCATGTCCCATACATCTCCTGTGCTACCACTGCCACCTCAAGCACTGCCTGCTCCAATGTGACTTGATAAAGTGGCTTGTGTACCTCAGCCATCATTTCAGGCTATCTGCAGACTCAGACAAATGTTCATTTGAGCTCAAATGTCAGAAGAGGGAGAGAGAGAGAGGGTACCTCACTCCAACTTTTAATCCTTCTCCATATGGATTATTTTCTTTCAACCACTTATTTTGAAGCAGAGTTCTCCAAATTTTCTGCACAAAAATGTTTATGCAGGACTAAGATAGCTCATTGTTGTGACATTCCCCAGTTACATTCAGCTGAGATGGCATTATTAAACATGAATATAACCACTATTCATTCTTAACCTGGGAAACATCACAAAAAAACTTAGTACTTATTACTAGGAAAAAAAAAAAAAAGCAGAACTCAACTTACTTGGCAACTTGGGTTAGGGGATTAGTCTGTCACCAGCAATACCGCAACAAATGTGACTTGCTAGCAGCATGAAGTGTGGGTGGGTATTTTTCTGCACAGACTGCCTCTCACACAGCTGTTGGAGCAGTGTGGAATTTCACAAGTCAGCTATAAAGATTTTCAATAGGTTGTACATCAGTTTGTTCCATTCTGCTGCCAGGCACTGGTAAAGAAACTGCCCCCTTATCCATTTCCTTTACCTCCTGCTCATCGTGTACAGACATGTGGGGTGACACTAGAAAATATGTTCACCCACTCCTACTTTAGACAAATTAAAAGGTTTCTTCAATGTGGGTGGCTTGTGCTCAACTCCATGATTTATTTTCAGGGAGAGGTTTGATATTAGTGGAGTCCTTGTTTCTTGTTAGCTTCTAGATTTCCTCTTTTTTTTTTTTTGTTTTTTTTGTTATTTCTTTCACCACTACCAGCTGTAATGCTTCTTGAGGCAACAGACACTGAAGTATACAAGCGTCTTGATATCAGCACAGCATCATGCTACTGTGAGTTCTCTCCGTGAGTGGCATTTTTCCACTGGAGGACGTCTTGCTCTTTACTGGTTTCTTGAAAAGTCTTGGCAACTTCAGTTCTTGACTCAGTTTTACCATTTGACTTGCTGCAAGGTGATGATAGTGATAGCCAAGCTCAGAAGTGAACTAGATTTATATCTCCTGGTTGTTTGTATGAATAAACCGGAAAGACCATGCTCCACAGTTTTGAAGTGCAGTTCAGGTAGTGGGGAACCACTCCTTCTGCAGGAATTGCTGCAAGATGTCTATAAAGCCACAGAAGTCTGACTGATGCAGTAAAGGTCAGGTTCTGAGATTTGTTGTTTGAAAGTCAATTGCCCTACTTTTCCCCAAAATCTATTGAGAATGTCTTTATGCATTTCCTTTCTGTTAGACCTATGCTTCTTCAAGGGTAATACACAGCTCAATGCTCCCCAGTATACAGTCGTGATCTTGAATGGAGGATTCTGTCCCAGCACAGCTTTGACAGATGCACAATGGCATTTTTGCTCAGTGATATGGGTGCTGTAGCCTGAATTAGGTATCTTAGACTTTCACTTACCTGTGGGGTTGCAGTGTTCCAGGAGGCTGATGGGATTCCCCCTGCAAATATGGCCAACGTGAAAGATCTATAGGCATGAGCTAAATGACTGCCTCACTCAAGCAGGGTTTTTTGTAGCCCCTGCCTCAAACCAACAAATACTTGGCTTAAATAATATTTATGCTGAATTTACTTGTTTTCTCTGTTTCTATTACTTTGAAGATCTGACATTCTTGTTCAACAGTACTGTTTTTGTGTATACCTCCCTCAAACAGCAGTGCCTCCAGCACCTGGCATCCTGTGATAAAATGCCCTCTGCATTTGCATGCTGCAAAGCTGCGCTGTGGGATATTTTGTACAACTCCGTAATATGTGAGAAGACTTCAGGGAATTACAGTGGTTATATTCATAGCATGGTTTTGTTTAGTAATCACCTCAGGAGATTGTACGGATCTGAAAAGCTTGGAATAGTTCTGTGAGATGGTTTATGAATCCTACTAATCTTCAAACTGACTTATCCATTTTCAGGTGTGGGTCTATCCTGCATGGTTTTTACTTTTTAGGAGCTAGGTAATAGCCTTTGGGAGGTCAGCAATTATCCCAGTGCTCCAGGAGTCAAATGCAATTTCATCTCATTTTATTCCATTTTAGATTTATTGCCTTGGTCATTTCAAGCGGATAGATGAGATTGTAATCATGATCAGCTACAGCTTTTGCTGTTCTGTTTCTGCATCTGTACAGCTATGGCAGCAATCTCAGTAAGCTCTGTTTGCTCTTCTTACTTATGTTGGTGGTATTTTTTCACAACAGGTTTGATCTCAGATTACTTTTTCTTCCACCTGTATTGTCCCCAAAGGGTGCTCAAAAGATACTTGAGGTAGTTACTTTCTTTAATTCTTATATCTAATGTATTCACTAATATTTTAGTGCTGCATCACAAACTGATAGTGCTTTTACTTTTGTGAGTGGTAGCCTGCAGGTTTGTATAATACCTTGCTTGAATTGCTTACAAATATGCATACATTCCTCTCGTTACAGCTGGCTTGCCTCCCATGTCACCTGTGGCTCTGGAAAACCTCGGTAATGAGATGCATGTCCTCCTTACTTACTCCCCTCTCCAAGTGCAGGGGATGTTCTATTAAGCTGAAGCTCTACTGGCTGTATGCATTTCCAGCTCTTCTATGCCTGTAAGATGTGCTAGACCTTTAAAACACCATGCAGGCACTGCTCCAGGGATCTTACAGCTCACTACCTATTTAAGTTTTTCGGCTTTTTGCTTGTGATTTTTATGAATTGTTTGCCCCAGTTTAGCCACACACTTCATTCATTCTCCTGATTTAGTTAAAAGTGATGTATTTGTGTGTTATTATTTCCTGGTATTTTAATGTGTTCACTTTACTTTGGTATCGTTCTTATAATTTACATTGTTCTGTGGTTATTTTGATTGTTGTATTGCATAATAGTAATCTGTATTTGTTTTTCTGCAGTTGTAAGTTCTCACAAAAGACCCACGAAATCTCTGTTATCTAACATTTACAGATGTTTGACTGGCCAGTTGGCACTCAGTCTCTTCTCTGTTTTTGTGCTGCAGCTCTCGGTTTAAAGTTCACGCTTGTGCAAATAGCACCAAAAGTTTTTTTTGTTTGTTCTTTTTTCTGCTGTTTTGTAGTGCATCAAAGCCAGATATGTTCAGCAGTATACTTTTTGAGTCAGTTTATTTTCTTTCTGATACATTTTTATTTATTTACTTATTTTGCTACTGTAAGCAAGCTCTGGCAAAAGAAATTTTTTTGCCAGTCCAAAGAATTCCATATGCAAGACCACTATCAACAGAATCCTAGGCTTTCCTTCTCTGCTTTGTGCTAATGCATTTATGCTTGCACAACGTATTTCCTGGTCTAAGCAAACATTTTCTTTTCTTCATGGTTAGCAGCTCCTGCCTCTGCTCCACTGATGGCTGGCCTTGGCTTGCTCACTAATTGCACACATTAGCTCTGCATCGCTGTGGTACTGCTGCATGAGCTCTCCAGGAGCCGCCACATTAGTGGTTCAGTTTAAATCAGGTGTACACTTCTGAAGGGAATGTCCTGATTATCCCCACATACTGCGCTTTGGTTCTCTCTGCAGGGCAGTCTCAGAGAGCACAAACTTGGATTTTATTTTGGATTAAATGAAACCTGAATGTGTGCTGCAGCAGTACACCAAAAATGAGCACCAGCTACTAATGGGCATTTAGCTCATGAGGCCAGACTAGAGCTAGAACACAGTAAAACCCCTCTGAAACACATTCTATATGGACATCAGTCTATAGAAGCACCCATTTCATTCTGCAACTCCATTTCTATTTGTCTGCACAACTTCTTAATGTAAAAATAGCTTCTGAGGGCTCTCATTTGAATTACTGCAACTTTGTCCTACTCTTACTTACTACAAGCTGAGTTCATCCATTAAGATGCAACGAATTCAGGGGTTAGCTGTCTTATTCCATTTAGAAAGGTAGTGAGCTATAGTTTTTCTAGACTATCCATACTTGGATTAGTCACATCATACATAAATATGTGTACTAGTCACACATATACTACATTACATTAAATTCTATTTTATTTTAGATAGCAGATATTTCTGGAATGCTTCTAAAAATTCTCACTGGTTTTCTTGATTTTGGAGCCTCAGGCTGTGAGAGCTCTTTTTCCCAGTGCAATTTTCACAAATGCCCAATATAGCTCACTTTTATGTCCATCTGTCCATTGTTTGTGCCCACACACATACTGCCATAATCACTGCTCTCTCTCTTTCTCCCCCTCTCTCTCCTGAATACTTTTGCAAGAGTCTCAGTCTATATTCACAGTAGTAAACAAGTCTGGAAGTGTTCCTGGGCAAAAGGATTCTGTCATCTATCCTAAAACAGTGTTACAACGTTTTCTTGCCTGCTTATGGCTCGGGCTCACAATCAGCATCCCAGCAATTCCTAGAGAGGCTTTGGAAGTCAGCATGCTCCAGGAGCTGCTCCCAGCAGGCAGCCTGCCTGAAGCCAACCTGCTTTGGAGACTAACAGCTTCTGATCATTGGCACAGGCTGCATGGTGCCAGCTGGTCTTGGTACCCAGGAATATTCCCGGGCACATTTAATTTGAAAGTGCAGACATCTCTCTAGTTTCTGAAGCTAGGTGCCTATAGGAACCTAGTCACTTCTGATGTCAGTGCCCAGGCGGATTGAAGTAAAACACTGTAACATCCAACTAGTTTCAAGAAATGCTATTCATTGTCATTAGGGACTTGCTGGAACTAGACTCACAAGACTTAATGCACACCATAAAAGGTAAGTCCAAGAGTGGAATTGTTTAACACAGACATCACTGCAGTTTTTAACATTTAAGGACATATTTTATCCTTAAAAATGGGAGAAGTACAAACAACATTTTCTTTTCTCAAAACAAATATAAAAGCAAAAACAACAAATAAAAATAAAAAAAAGAAAATAAACAATGTTTCAGCATAAGCCGAAGTCTGAGATATATCTTCAGTACAGTCTTAAAGTAAGCTCTTGCACCAGGTGCGTCCTTAAGGTACTTGATTTCCCAATTAACATAAGTGATTCCTTGCACAATCAGCATAAAGCCAGTGTACTTTTAATTAGGAAGCAAAGAATCATCAGTATGATATTAGGTTTTCTTTCAGGCACATTCACATAGGTATCATTGACACTAATGCTGGGACAGACAGATCAAAAGGTAGTAATATTTTAATTTGATCTCCAAGTGAAAAAAAAAAAAACCCAAACTTAAAAAATGTAGTGTTGGTGCCTCCTTCTATGAGAATTCAGTTTATCTAATACAATTTTCTATTTTTTCCTTAGAAAAAACTTGCTTTGAAGTCTTTTAATATTTTCCTCCGTAGAAATGAGTAATGGTGGGGGCTCACTGACTCCTTTTTATAACAGCAAAACAGATCTGAGCTATGCCAAACGCTTGGCAGGTCCAAATGGCAATACCAGGAATATGGATGATATTGGAGGAGTAGACCTGCCACCTACTCTATCTACTCAAGAATAAGAAATACTTTGAGCATTCTGGTCTAATGTCTTACTTTTTTTCTGGAAATAGTACAAATTGAGTGTGCACAGTATCAGCCTGGGTAATGGATCAGGGAACTAATTTTCATTTCCTTTTGGTGTTTAATTAGGTTTTTTGCATCTGCCTCTCATAACTGTTTCAGAAGACAAAAGAAATGAGACAAAATGGACACTTGTTTCCTACTGTTGTCTCCTCTTCTGAAGGTTTTGTGCCGCCTTCATCATTACAATAGTGTCTGCTAAGTAATGAGCTCCACCTATCTTACATTGCTCACCTGCTCTCTCATTTCCATTCTTTGGGTACCAGACAAGTCATTTTGTTTGGTAAGATTTTACTAATTTCCTTCCTGTAAAAAGAAAAGCAAGCAGCAGTGCAGATAAGCTCCTACCGAGATAAGACAAAGCTGAAAATGTTCCTTTTACTCTCAGCATGAAAGGCAAAAGCACTAATTGATTCTTAAATTCTGTGGGAACTTTTGCACTGCTTAGGACATGCCCCTGTGCCACCTCAGTCACTTCGGACAGCTGTATTATAAAAAGAGCATTGCTGAAGATCCAGCAAGAACATGGAATGAATGGATCCATGGAGTACAGTCTTCACCCTGAGGTTTAAACTAACATGTAAGAAGCAAAGGATCTTTGGTACTGACTGTGATGAAGAAAAGAATGAGACCTGCTTTGCTATTCTGTGCTGGGACAGCCCACCTAGGGCTTCCATGCAAACCACCATCCCAGTTTCTATCTCATGCTGGGAGGTGGGGAAAGGCAAACATGCAGAAAAAGTGGAGGCAATAAATGAGGTTAGTACTTCATCTGAGATGACAGATGGATCTTCCCTTTAATAGGTGCTGAACCTTGCTGCTGAAGTGACATGTCAGAAAATGCTGGGAATCCAGCCTAGGAAATGGAGGGAGGATGGGCCTGGTGGACTTGCCATAACTCATGATTTTGAGCAGACCTGCTGCAGAATTCACTGCAAGCTAAAGTTTTCTAGGAAATAATTACAACTGCTGTTACTTTATTCTTTCTTTTACCTCACAGTGGAAGGTAAATCACAGTAATAAATCCTTCTATATAAATGCAAAACAGAGCTAAAAATGAAATTGATGTCACAATTGTAATTTACCACTTTCATTGATGTTAATTCATACGCAAGCAATGTGACATAAGTTTTCCCTGGAAAACAGTCTATTTCATTTTATAAGCATCCTCCCATGAAAGTCAGAAGCAGGTACTCTGGGTTTCATGCTGTATTTTAATATATATTAACAGTGTATATTATCTCTGCCTCTTATTTATTTATTTATTTATTTTTTGGAAGTTGTGGAGAAGAATGTACTTCTGTAGTGAGACAAAGCAAAGTAGATTTCAGTGTTTATCTGAAGTTTCTGATTGCTGTAATATAGGATGAAAAATAATCGAAGATGCCATCAGCTGTAATAGATCATAGTAAAACTTAAGAGTAGCCATCTTAGACTCTTACTGTTCCTATGTACACGCAAGCTATCAGGAGCACAAATAAAATCAAACTTCAGCCAAGTTCCGTTCACAACTAAGAGCTTGGTTGCGGTGAAAAGCACGAAGATAAATGTTATCTTTCAAGAATTCCTCTAGAACTTAAGCTCAGACAAACGTTACAACATAACATTTTTGTCTCTCTTTTAAAGCACACTTTACACGCAGTGGGCAGCACCGGGACATGAGGGCCACCAGGCTTCAGGACAACAGTTTTCATGGCAAGGTGGGTGGGAGGTGGCAGGAGGACCGTGTAAGATGAGCCAGGAATAGCCTCTATGGCTGTTGTGGCAGAAAAAGCACTGAAACACTGTGAATTTCTTTCTGTGATTTCTGAGAGACTGCTTCCAAGAGAAGAGTTCACATGTATAGTACTCCATCGTGTTTTGAAGGGAAAATATACCCTCAATTTGGAATGGAAATTTTGAAGTGCAGAAGTTCTATCTCGGAGAACATAGATAAACTATGTTACTCTGGTCAGCACGTTATCCTGCTGCCTGCTTTTACCTTTAAACAATCATTTTGTATAGTATTCACCTCTGAACAGGAACATGAGGGCAGCATGAATGAGACCAATCATGTTGTTTTCCCTACTGGGCTTTCAGAGACAGGGGACAGATTTTGGTTTGAAACTCATTTCAGATTAAACAAAGTGTCTGTAATTAGGTCGTCACCATCATTGTACTGTATCTTTCACTGTAACATTGCTTAATTAATTAACATTTCAATATATATGAGTGAAAACTTTCATCTCTGGGATAAAATATCTTCCTAAAACTATTAAGAGTGTTAAAAAAAATCATCAGAAATCAGATTTATACAAAATTAGCTAATACTAAGTAGTTTTCAGCAAAGTTCTGAAACTATGTGTATTTAAACAAATGTTTACAGTTACAGATAAAATCACATTTCTTCTTGGTTTCTTTAACTCCTAAAAGGAATACTACCTCTTAATAATTGTAATGACCAGTTAGAAACCAAATGCAAGGAAACTATCACAGCCTAATTCCTATTTCTAATTTCTAATTTCTATTTCTTTGCATTATTTTTACTTTATTATCCTTTTATAATACCCTCAAATATATCTATAAAACTTTACAGCCCTTTTCCAGTGGCATATGGTGTATGTTGTGAAGAGCAGCGTGTTTATGAGTTGCAAGAAACGAAGAAAATTATATTGCCCTTGTGGGGCTGGGACAGGGAGAACTGACTATAGTTATGAGCAGAAGTACTGTTGTATCTACCACTGCCTACCAAATTCTTAATTCTCTGAATTTTCATTGCAAGATAATTGTCTTGGACACTGCATTATGGAATTTAGGACTGATAACACTGTACAATCTCGTGACGCTTGAAACTGAGTCACGCTGTGCTGCAATGCAGTCCCTCTTACCACAGTACCTGTCTACTTGGGCACACCTCACCTTGAATTAATTTTAACCGAACTGATTTTAATTTCACTAGAGATGGGGAAGTTAACATTTGGCATATTTAGGTACTGTTGAAGAGGAATTTGTTTTGTTCTGACTGTGTTCCACTTTCTAAATGAACACCAGTCAGTAGGGATAGGCTCTAATAGCAGAGACTGAGTTGTGCCTAAAGGTTCTAGTCACAGTTCTCAGTGATGGGTTTCTAAAACAAACTTTCAGAATGTATAAGAAGGAAACCTTTTCTTTTTTTTTTCTAAATCGAGGCAGACTTACAAGCTTTTCAGTCTGCAGGTTCACCCTCAGTGTTGTTATAAATAACTGAAAACAATTTACACTATGTAGGCTAAAATACCTCAGAGATAAACAACAGAAAAATAAATTAAGTCCTATGGAAAACTGTAAACACTAACTTTCTCCTCCATCTGCTTTAACTTTGTAATTAAGGCCAAAATCCAGCAGCAGGCACAGAAGTCCACCCACAGATCAGAATCAAGCTACAACAAACTTGCAGATAAAATGACTGCAGTCTATCAAATAAATGATTTTGATTTTGTTGTGAAGAAAAAGATAGGAGTTCTGGAGCATGAGACATTAATTAAACGTGCTCTGTACCACCAAGAGCAGCAGCCCCAAAAGACCATGCTCCCTCTTCCTGAACACTCTTATAAATGCTGCTTATGAAAACTACATGCTACACTGACCAAAGGGCTCTCGGTACTACTGCTTTAACAGTCATGTTTAGAGGCTTCACAATGTCATTTATGCTAATGTAAATGGCATGTGAGTTGTTTATAGCTTAGTGATACATTCTGAGTAAAAGAGAACATGTGGATATATCTTAGCTCATTGGGCTTCCTGGTTTTCAATATGCAAATGGAAATTTTTGAAATGGACACTTCAGAATGTCAGAAGCACTCAGCATTTGAAGGAAGGCTCGGTAAAGGCAGTAAAAAAATGCTGGTGAGCCTGGATTAGACTTCCAGCCTGGAACTGGAAAGGATTCATTTTGGCATATCTTTAATATTTTAAATGAGAGCTTGACTATTAAGCAAATAGTAAGTAATGATTAGCATCTAGGATGCAGTGCTCTATGGTGTAAAAATGGATTATATATATATATATAATTTAATGCATAGGTTCTAGAATTGAGCTACTTTAAACTCAATTGAAGGGCCTTGGATATAAAAAAGATGTTAAAAAACCTTACACTATTTCAGTGCTTTGCTTCTGGTTTATTTCTGGATTGCTTATGAATCCAGACATACTGCATAAAACAAGATATTTGATAGCTTTTGTGCATAAATAAATCAGCAACTTGGAAGAGATACTACACAGTAATAGCAAAAACTGCATTAATTATTCCAAACAGTCAAATAGGAAAGAGACGAAATGTTAAACAAAAGGATAGACATACAATGTGACACATCCTGAGCAATATACAGGCTATATAGTGACTTACATTCAGTAGTTCCAAGTGTAGCAATCAAAAACAGAGAAGTGACATAAAGAATAAAATGGAGCTATTTCATTAAAACTTGTCTGCTGAGTTGAATGAAGGGCAAACAAGGTCTTACCTACGTGAGGATTAGACCCACCTTTTTAATAATAGCTAGGGAAGGTGTTCTTCAACATCAACCATCAGAGTACCCAAGCACAATCAGTCTGAATGAGATCCCAGGAAATCAATAAAATTCTTGCCAGGCCCCTTCAAACTATTATAGAGCCCCAATGTGCTACAGAGCTGCAGATTACAGGCTGGCTGTAATTGCTCCCTGGAACAACCCAAACACGGTTCCAGGGCCTTAATGAATTCTGTGCAGCACGGGTAGGTCAGCAAAGTACAGAAACCTCTTTTCTCAGCTCCTACATATAGAAATGGTGTGCCCAGTGGTTCCTTTCAGTTACTGAGGGCAGTTGCCCTCTACCAAAGTATGACTAATATGAAACAGACAGAGCTGAGATATCCATGTGGTTGGAAACAGAGACAGTTACAGAATTTTTTTTATTTTTTATTTTTATAGCAATGAAAATAAGATATATAGCAAAGATCATAATCAAGATTCTTAAATACGCTCTTAATCTTTAAGACATTTCAGTTGCACTTTGCCAGGTACTGTTGGCTCCAGTAGCTTACACTGAGCCCCTGTCTAAACACTCTGTTAGGGTGCAGTGGCTTCCAAGGATAGTTGCTAGGGCTCAGCTGAAATGCTCAAAGGGCCATATGCTAGCACGTGCAAATCAGACAGGAAAAATCTAAAGCCCAGCACATACTCCTGGCAACCTGAAATGTCTCCTGGCAGGATTTTGCTAGACTTCATGCATTCAAGTCTTAAAAGTCCTCCCTCCCTTTAATCTCAGCAACACAGCATGAAGCCTCCATCACTTCAAAAAGACTTGCCTTCCAATCAGGATATTTTTTCTGTTGTTTTTCCTGAACATATCCCTTTCTTCCAGTTCAGCATTGGCTGAATTTTCACTCTACATCATAAGATTCCTCTCTCTTGATTGATTGCAAACTTCAAATATTTGTAGACCACTGAGTTCTTCATCTATTATGTTTGCATGCATCCTTTGGAAAGGACATACAGACACTTCAAAGTTTAGCTTCTTTACCCTCTCCCCATAAGTCACTCTTGGATTTCTGGTACATCTATGCCTGTCACTACACTTAGGGCTCCTAAAAAAATCTCTTCCTAAAACAAGAGATGTTTTTGTCAAGAAAATGAACTGAGAAGTCACAGAATCTCTCATAAAACTAACCCAAGAATAGTACAGTTATTGGAAAACAGCCTGAAAAGTAATATTTAGTCTGCTATAGTCAGTTCCACAGATTTTGTTTTGTGCTTTCCTTACATGAGCATTATGAAGCATAATAATTCTTTCTATTTAAGTAGACAGCTTGCTCAGGTGCTTGAGGGACAATGTTTGTTTCAGAGGCTAAGAGTCCAAGTCTTTGCATGCATGTCAGTAAGTGCATCTGTGACTAGTACCATAAACAAAATGGAACGCATAAATAAATGAAGTGTTTGCTAATAATAGTTACCTGAAGATACAGAAGTGACCTTTTTGGTTGAGTAGATGATTTCAAACCATCTGAATACCGGTAGGATATAACCTGCATCTCCTTAAGACTACACCTCAGATAATATCAAGCATTTTACCAGTGCTTAATGAACAATAAAGGCAGTTAGAAGTACTGCTTAGAAATACACAATATTGTTAATAAATGACTTGGTTCACTAGGGGTAGATTCTAGAGGAAGAATTTCATATCATCAGGTCCTCAGACTAGTAATTATAGCTTACATTTTGAAAGGCACAACCTTGCTTTCACAGATGCAATTTGCATCAAAATCTGCACTTACAAAATCAGAGAGAATGGTTTTTCACATAGAAATTAATTGCTGACATTTTCTAGTGCTTGAACTGCAGACAATTAGCTATCAGTCACTACTGACCGGGGCTTTACTCAGTGAGGATGCAAAAAGTAAGGATCTGCAACTAATACCAATCTGATGAATACTGCAGTGCCCTGAACATCCCCAAACTCAGTGAATTTCACCTGACAAAGAAAAATCTCTTTGGCAGTAAAAGCTGATACAGAACCAAAGGTTGGAGGAAGAAGGTGGGGGAAGGGGAGAGAGAGACTGATTTGCTTTCAATGAATATGAAAAAGCTGATCTCTGCCATTGAGGAAAATTCTTGCACCAGCAAGTGCTGACTGATTGCAATGAGGAATGCTTTATCACCAAGATCCAGACACCCTGTCATATGGTGATTATTATTCCTGTCATGACCCTCTGGTCATCAAGCCACAGTGTCTTTTGTCATGAAACAACTATCCAATAAGGAATAATCTAGGAATAAGCCTGTGGCATAATATCTTCTACTTGCTTATACACACAGCAGGAGTAGGAAAATCTTCTTCCTATGAGTTATTACCTACTCTAATCCACTTTGGAAAATAGCAGTATTTCCTTAATTTTGTGAAGCACACAAACATATTTTTCACAAGCTATGGTAAGCTGAATAGCGCAGCCCAGAGCTGAAATCAAATCTCAGTGTTCTCTCAGGTAGAGACAAATAGTCCAACGTCACCATCAGATCCGCATAGAAATCATCAAACATGCCCATTAAAACTTAATAAGGACATGTAAAGGCTGAATTGGACAGCATCTTGTTCTGCTTTGAATCTCACATCATCTACAAGGCTGAGGTCTGGCCTAAATCCTGTTTTGGGAGCAATGGTTCTGACACACAGAAGTAATGCATGTTCAAAGCCCCAACAAGCACATGTACCACCTACAAATCTTGGCTCTACTTCCATTCCTATATGCTAGAGAAACACTTCCCCATTATCCATATTAATATTATCTAACTATGTAGTTCTGCAGAACTAATTAAAACTTCTGTGCATTATTCCCCTGACTTTCCTAATTTAGCTCTCTGAGAATGGGGCTTGTGCTCTGCAAGCACAGAGAGAGCACTCTATGCTGAAAGTGTCCCGGGAGGAAAGGACTGGGCAGCCCTGCTCTGACAGGAGGTGGAAGAAGCCATGTCTGGCCTGGCCAGGCAACTCTTTTCATGTCTCTTCTGTCCTTACTGCTTATGTAGATCACCTAACACATGGACTGCTTTGAACAGTTTTCTCCATCTAGCAAGATAAGTAACAAATACAACAATACACATACAACTGTACAGAATAAAAAATTAATGGTGTTAGAGGAGGATGATGCACACAGACATTAAGTGTGACACTGGGGAGGAAGTGGGGGTAAGTGCGCATGGTTAATATGAAAAGATGTCAAAAAAAATGAAGCATAATAATAGTGCAATTTATCCTTGCTAAACGTACTGCGCTGTGCTATAATTAAATATGAAAACCTAAATTTATCTCTATGTTCGACTGTCATTAACTTAACAGGGAGTGCACATGTTCTAATCTAATGGCTGATTTTTTTCTCCATGTGCAGCATATTAAAATGTATATTAGCCTCAAGGTGCATAAACACAAAATAATAGACCAAAGGTTTTGGCCTGTGGAGAAAAAAATCCATGCTCAAAGGCCGTCAAGTAGCTGGTGATGCAGGGGAGACACTCACTTAGCCTCATTAAGCCAAAGCTCTCTTTTGCTTGTCTTTTGTTCTGCATGACAGCAGCCTCTTTGTTGTATAATAATTCATTCCAAGTTCGTTCCAAGCTACCGAAACTGGTGAACTGTGGCCATTTTAATGAGCAGTATTGGTGGTATGCATAATCTGGAAGCCACGTGGACCAGGCAATCACAGAGCACTGCAGCCAGCAAAATGAGATACTGTCGAAATCACAAATTTGTCAAGTTGTTTTTGGACAGGGTATTATAATAAGCACTAAAATATGCATCTTATTACTCTGCATCTGCCAGTCAAAGATCACTGTAATGAATGCATGCTGCAGGGTATGACCAGGCCATTTTCCTAAGTAAAACAAACTGCAGAGTACAAAAAAAGGATTATGTATTTTTGGCAGTGTCTGGATTTTTTTAAAATCCTTTTGCAACAAGAGTTGGATTTTCCCGGCATGGTGTCTGTTGCCAGCAGTGAAAGCACTAAAACCAACACAGCCAAGGAGTTAATGTGAATACACTGTTTCTTAATAGCCACATTCACTAGCTGTGAATATCAAACTTTAAACTCGATGCTTAAAGCAAATTTAGCATACAGTATGTACAAAATCTACAAAACTATTAAACTTCTTACCTCTACCTTAATAATTGTAGTTCCTTTACTTTTACCAATTTCTTCTGAAAATGGCTTCACTGTTAGGGCAGATACATTTTTTATAAGAAACTATGGACTACATAAGAAACAACACTGCAGATAATCACAACATAAACTTCCATAATAGACGCATTAAGAAAAAGAATAATGTTAGAGAAGTTCTTTCTTCACATATTGTTTAGGCTAAGGATTTTTGTCTAACCTTGCAAACTCTGACAGGTTTATCAACGGCAGCAAAGCTATGTGAATGGTACAACAGAGTGCAGAGGGCTGCTCTGCCAATATTCCCCAGACCACTCCTGAGGATGCTCCACAGACAGACCATCAGACCTCCTTGGGGAGCCATGTCTGGGAAGACCCTTCTCCACTCCGGGAGAGAAAGTGAAGAGAGGAGGGGGAAGAGCCGGAGGAAAGGACTTAAAATTTCATCTTAACCTTATTTTTGGTCAATCTAACAAGCATAGGCTATAACAGTCCCTGAATGTGCTGATGTACGGTCCATTTAAAACCCTAAACAGAGAGCCCTTCTTTATCAACAATGACTAACACTTAGAATCATACAATCATTAAGGTCGCAAAAGATCTCTAAGATCAACTAGTCCAACTGACCACATTCCACCGATACTGTCCACTAAACCATGACCCTTAGGAAACTGGGACTGGATGAAGTCTACATTTCATGTGCAAGTGAAATGGAGTCGATAGGATCAGCCTAGAATTCATTTTTTCCCCATCTGAATCTTCAGAACTGGTGATGGGAGTAAGGGAAGAAAGGTTAGTTTTGTAGTGTGACCTCTAAGCTATCATTTGATGAGGTGGTCTGTGTTTCTGGCCAGTGACAAGTGTGGAAAACAAGAGGTCAAATCTTCACCATGCTGGAAAACTTTGGCTTCCCAAACAGTTCACAGAGGGCACTTTCAAACATAAGAGGCGAACACCTCTGCTTACTGAAGGCAGCCAGAGGTCCTGAAGAATCTGAAAGCAGCCAAAACTTAGTGCACGCATGGCAACAGTGTTTTTATGCAGCTAGCAATCTGTTTATTTAATAAAAAAGCCAATGTAAACATCTCATATGAAACTTCCAAGGTTTTTCAACATTTTCCCTTTGTCCTATAAAAGGCTGTTTAGATTTGTATGCAGTCAAGTTAGAATTTAGAAGGCTTCTACCAGTCAGAAGAATCAGCTTCTAGTATTGATTGATACTGAAAGGGAAAGCATGCCTAGTCGTAATAGGAAGTCGTAACAGGAAGTTATTCAGAAAACAAAATTGGCAGTTTGTTAAACCTAAGTTACAAAAATATTCTATGAAGTTCATACACTGAACAGCTCATGCTCAGGATCACTCTCTTTCATCTTTTTGCTGAAGAAATTGTCTATGATTTTATCAGGTACGGCTTTAACATTTTCATTACAACACAATCCCAACAGCTGAGAAGGATCCACTAGGAAAAAAGAGTTTGTCTGGTTTTGGATAATTCTGAAATCAAGACATTTCAGTTAATTGTTTTCCTTTTTAATTTTTTAACCTTTAAATACAACCAAACATATGTCATTGGTTGTCAAACTTCTGGTGTTGAAAGCAAGGTAAATTACATACATAGAAATGTCTGTATGTATTTACTCCTTCCTACAAACCCATAAACTGCCACATGTTTAGCTACCTGGCATGTACAGAGACCACTGTGTTAAGTATGATTTTTATAGCTGACATGAGGTGGAAGTTTATAGAGAAACACAATATACCACTTCTCTTGCCATCACCTGACACCAGTGTATTTCCTGGACATAATCACTTCAGTTCCCTGGAGTAAGATCAGTGAGTAACTAATAAAGGATTCCTGTAATAAACAGACAAGGTGAGACAGTGACTACGCAGAGGAGATCAAATTGCATCTCTAGGGAATAGCGTACCCTGCCTAGATGCCTAGTGAGAACACAGTTATCTTTATCACCCCTGATGATACATCTTCCTAGGAAACTTAGAGATATTATTCTAAAACACAATTCAGCTAATTTGGGATTAAAAGATGCTAACTGTGCTCTCCATCTCTTATGCAGCCACCCTAATAATTTTGGTTTGTAAGAACATGCTTAGCTGTCTGCCTCATTACATCACACTCTTGATCTCTATCTAAATTCATGATGAGGCAAGTGTGCTTTTACAAAAGTTCTTCCTTGAGGGAGTCAGTGAGAAAGCAGTGTGGTGTCACCATTACCTTGCCACTCTCTCATCTCGGTGTCTATATTTGCAAGCTGAGATTATAGCTGAGACAAGCTGACAAGGTTTATTTCATGCACTCAATGGAAAGGTGATTCAGAGGTGATATTGATGACAGCCATCTGTGTCAAAGTTTCAAATGTCAGGTCCTCTCACAGAAAAAAAACACCTAAATATGCCACCTGAAAAGCAATGAGGAAGAAAGCCCTGAAGCCTGGCTTTGTCCACTTCTGTGAGGCTGATGCAGCACCTATGCTAGGACTGTCTTTGGAGTGCTGTGGATAAGGCTGCAGTCCTAGTAAAGTGTGAAAAAAAAATTGTGAAACTATGGGAAGTATAATCAGGCAGTGAATAGAAGCCACAACTGAGTTTAGCATTTCTAAATAGGAATCTCACTGATACTACAGGTAGTATGCTATCACAAATCACATCTTGGGACAATGGCAAGTACTGACCGCAGCAGCAACCACTACATTTGAAAACATAAAATGCTAGTGTTACAGAAAAACTATTAGAGAATATGTACTAGCTGCCCCAAAGATGATGCATTTAGGGTCCACAGACAGAAAAATACATTAGTTATATTGAAAAGCGAAAAAACAGCACTTGAGTTTCCAAAATATTTTTCGGTGCTAAGATGCTTCTCATTTGTTAAAGGCAAGGGATTATCAGATAACAGTATTTGTAGCATTAATGTAAAAGCACAAAGTGGTACTGATCAAAATCATCTCCCTTTTAGTTGAAGGTGGGTGTGTCTCCTCCTAAACTGCCTATTCACACCACTTAGCACAGTATTTTTAGTATTCTTTCTATTTACAAAGGAAATGATTGTGATAAATGTAACAACCAACAGTGATAACTGTTCGTTTTGCCATTTATCTGGTGTCTGCAGGGCAAGACAGCTTTGCTTTGATGTCAGGTGCTCTGCTTAGAAGAAAGTATTTATCATTTCATTGACTCTGGTCATCAAGTACTAAAAAAATTCAAGACAAAATCCTACTGTGTCACACTCCTGTGGCAACATTCTGCACTCAGCATCTATTTGATGCTGATATGAGGAAAGGACATGAATTATCTAAAGGCCAGAGCACCGATATAAAAAATACATATTAATATTCAGTATCATTCTGTGAATCAACATAGATACCATTGTGAAAGTATTTAATTAGGAATAGGACCTGTCTCAATTCTGTAATATACTGAGGACTAGGAAAGTCTTAATGAACTTTTATACAATCAGAAACCAAGTGGTTCTCAAAGCTTTTGAAAATTATACTTGTTCCAATGTTCTTTTTCACTAAATTATTAATTGCCTGAATTGTCTGTTTCTATATGAAAATCAATAGGAATTTCATCACTTACAAAACGTAGAAACATTTCTTTATATTTTTTACATTTACTGCAAATAAATAACAATATTTTTAAATTGATGTCTCCACTTTTTAAAATGCAAAACTTCATCAGTATTTGGTTTTTAGCTTCTCAAGGAGTTTTATCAAAGAAACTGCATTTCATCTCACAGTAATGCCGTGAGAAACCTGGACATCTCCTTGAAAGCTTTTAAATATTGGAATGAAGGATTTCAGCTGTCACATTTTAGTGCATGTATAAGATACGGTCATGCATTATTTTTATCAGTGAGAACATGCACATCACATCAGTAGGCTATCTCCTCTTTTTCAAGAGGGAGTAAGGGTATGTTTTCGGTGAATTTATTTTAGAAAGAAAATCAGGGGTGCGTGTTATTACTTGCTGCCAAGCAAGCTAGATACTTCTGTTTGAATCTAGATGGAACTGCAGTACTTAACTGAATTTGCTAGGCACAAGTACATGAAATCCAATATTGATAATAATTTATGAAGGTAAGAATACTGATTCCTATAGTATTGCTAACTTAGTTTATGATAACATAATTAGTTACACTAATAACACTGCTTAGGCACAGTGCAGCTAATTATGATACTATAAATATTAATGATATCAAGCCTTTGTATTTGATTGCCCCTAGTAGGATCATTTATCACGGTATTTCCATCTACCCATGTGGTGTTATTTTTCTTCCTTTTCCCTTGAATGCTTATTCTTGGACAGTCATCCTGAGCTTCAGTTTAAAAAATATCACTGCTTTATCAATGGCACAACTTTATATTTTATTATTTAGTAGCAGTGATTCAGTGATATAATTCTATGCTAAGGGCAATCAAATACACAATCGGTTATATTCTGAATATCTTGCTCTTTTTAAATGCCTAAAAAAGCCAGCCAGCCACGATTGCATCGGGCTTTGTTTTTCGTTCTTTTTCATGTGACCCATTTCAAGTTAAGATTGCTTTGAATTATTAAACGCTCCCTTAAAGCATCTTTTCACACTACCTTTTTTAAATGTTAACTGTTGATGTAGTGACAAGCAGAAAAGACTAATGATAATAATTTTTTTCTCATTCAAAAGGACGCTAGAAACATCTTTATCAATGGCTGTCTGTTTAGTAAAATGCAAACTTAATTCCAAGAACATGGAGTGCTGCTTTAAAGAAGACAAAAAATCTCTGACACATGAACTGAAAATACTGTGTTTCTACAGGTGTTACAGAATGGAAGTTTGTATATAACCCTTTGAGACTGGTTTAACTGCTTAGCTTAAGTAGATGAAAATGGAAGTGCTTATATCTTGTTTTATTTTTAAGCAGTGTATTATTCAGAGCTTTAGGAACGGGATCGTCTTTTCTCCTGGAAGGTAATGTTATAATTTTCAGAGCTCCACAGAGAACAACAATACAGGAGTCTCTAATCTCCTGCTAAATCCAACTCCAGTCATCAGCAATGATAAGCAGAGATTTGGAGGTATTTGACACTCCAAATCCTATTCTTTTGTAATTCTTTACTTTTTACAACATTTTCAACAGTGTTATATCAGATTTTTAGAAGGATAATCAATAGGCATGATGTATAACTGAAATCAGTCTTCAAAGGGATACCCTCTAGTAACTAGAAACAAAAGCTCTGCCTCCCCACTGTGCAGGTATTTTGCTTAAAGCAGTAGGCAGCAGAGCATCGGTAGGAAGCCAGTTACACCTCCCTGCTTCTCAGTAAGGATCAGCAGGTGTCCTGGTGTAGGGGTGAGCAGTACAGGGGCTTCTGCAATCTGCTGTATCTGGCAAAAAATCTCCAAAGATGCTTTTGTAGTAGGGAACTACTAGAGCAGAGAGGAGAGGCAGTCCAGAGGTTAGGAATTCACAATGACCATAGTTTACATTCCTATTCAACCACTGACTTTTGCGGTTTAAGTGACCTTGTGGAATTCATTAAATTATTCAGTTTTTATGTTCATCACCTGGAACTTCTCTGTCTTGTAGAAGGCATGGGAGTCAGTATCCATGACAGAGCAAGAGATGCTCGGGCATGATGACCGTAGGATCAACTTGTATTTGATGGAGCATTCCAGCTATCAACTTGGTTGTGACAGCTTCTGTCTCAGCTAGCCAAGTCTGGTGCTAGGGGGCTTTCAAATCTCCTGAACATTGCATTATGGTGGAACATCCTGCACTTCTGGCGCAGTATTAGTATCTGTCTAAATAGAGCTGAGTTTCACTAAAACAAGCAGTCCAGAAATTGTTCCAATGCATTTGCAATTTCACATCCTACACTTGAAAATTGGTCATGCTATTACAAACAGAGTAGAGACATCATATTCACAGTAAAAAGCTATCCCATATCGAAGCATTTCAAGTCTACCTGCTTAAGCTGCCCTTAGATATTTGCTAATACCCTGAAGAAAAAAAAGAACACAACGACAATTAGCAGAGGCTGTGTACAATGAAGATGAAATTGCATAGACAGTGTTATACAGGGATAACAGTGAAGCAACATACCTTTCCTATCAGATCAGCAATTTCAGATACTGGTTTTCCCTTCTGATGACGCATGGTTGCTGGACTCTGTCCATTCCAGTCTCCAAGTTCCTCTATGCTTTCCAGGTAAAGAAGAGCTCTCAGACCAGTGCAGTAGTCATCGATAACAGTGAAATCTTGATTCTGGATTGCACTGCACACCTATGAAGTGGAAGTCTAGTTATCAGCAATGTCTAGGCACAAGAGGAGCACAAGAAGTTATAAAACTTTTTGGATTAATTGGTTACCAGATGACCCGTATTGCAACTATGCTGGAAAAGAACCATGAGAATTCAGGATATTTATTGTCTGCTTGATCCTGTGTCAGTTCAGGAAAAAAAAGGACTGTGTTACTCTGATTATGCCTAGGATTCCTGATGGCAGCCCTGAGAAGGCTGTTCAGAATCAAACCTGAAGGCTCTGCCCCAAGTGCAACCACAGTGCACCTCCAGGACTCTGCTGCTGCGTAGATGTAGAACTACTGATAGCAGAAAATGGCCTGATAAGTTAGAAAGATTTTTTAAACTATCCCGTGGACATCAGCTCAGACTGAAACCCAGAGATCCCCAGCTAAACTGACAAGAAGTGAATAAAATGCTCCAACTCCTCTCTGAACACATTCTCATTAGCTAAATCCTAATTCACCAGTGAAGAGATACAGGGTTGGTTGATTACCACTAATTGTCATTCCCTGGAAATTCTCATAAATTCCAGATGTGTCAGTGTTTTCAGATTCTGATTCAGCTTTTATTCTAAAAACTATAAAACAATGTTCCTGATAAAACTGGCATTTACATACACGCATGATCACAAAATTGAAATAGCTCTCTACTTTCAAACATGAACGTATGGATGTGCACAAATGCAGACACACACTTTGGTTATGAAAATGCACCTCAGATCATATTTGGTATCAACAATAATAGAGAAAAATTATAAAAATTATATATATAATAATCTTATGTATATAAGAAAATATAATTCTTTTTCACATTTAAGATATGATAACACAACTTACAAATTTGAAGAAAGGTGCACTTTATGTTGTAAAATACCATACTCTACTGCTATGCAAGAAAAAAATAAGGACAACGTAAGCACAAGAACATTTTCTTTGTTAATGGCAGTACATTTACATTACACAAAATCTATTTTCCTGCAGAAACAGTGTGGGTATTAATTAGGTCTTCTATGCCTTCCTCAGACTTCAAGATTTTTTTATTATTATTCCAGAGAAATTACAGAGGGCATCCTAATAATTTTTGGTACAGGTTATTTAACTGCAAAACCTCTTTGCTCACCAAGGAGTTCTGTATTATTTTTTTGCACAGGTAATTCTTTTCTTAGCTATACTTAAAAATACTAGAACTGTAAAATATATGTATATATATATATATATAAATCAGTGAAAAGCCACATCATGTCACTTGAAATAAGTTCAGGCACTGTTGTCAAAATCCTGAAATATTTTGACAGGATGTATACACATGAGATACACTGGAGGATACCTGTAATAACCTTATAAATAAAGAGGCTTTTACTGTTTTCTATCTTATGGTGCAGTGTTATAAACTGCAACATTATAAAAATGTGCAGAAGATGAAATCACTCTAAGACTCACTGGGATCAGTCTGAGCTCTGTGTGCATTGTGTTGTTTGTCATCAGTGGGAAGCTAAGTAGGTTCCAGAACTGAGGGCAAAATGCAGTTTAAAAAAAAAAAGAATGTAAATCACTGCACTAAGGAAAAATATTATCTGAAATAAAAAGTCTGAATTAGAAAACTGAATTAGTGAGTGTTTTTAGGCAACCTTGTTCTTCTGTAGGAGCCTTATGACTTTGGTGCCCAGTGGTGCAGATAATTACCCAAAGACACGCTTTTCACCAGTTTCACTGTGATAAAAGCAGGTGAACATTTTCACAGACTTTTCCTGGAATAAGGGATATTCAAACATCAGTGCATACAAAACCAATAGAAATAGTTTTGGTCATGTCTTTGGAGAATTCCAAAACAGTTTGAACTTAAAAATTTCCTAAGCTGTACATTTCAGATGGTGATAGTTGTGTTTTAGTCTTACTGTATCTTCCATTGATCTTCCAATCAATGCAGAAGGCTTTGTTGGCTTTTAAAAGGAGTTGAACAAGAAAAAGGGGCACTGTACCATGTTAACCATGACAATTTCTACACTATAGAGAGAGGTTTTTAGCATCACACCTGGCTGACTCTGTTTAGATGACACCGTGCCCCCTTCACAGCACAAGAGTAGTGGCAGGGCAGTGGACCAGGCGAGGCATAAACTCACACTTCCAGGAAAATCTGAGAACTGAGCTGACCTGTCTCACACATCACCAGTGCCCCTGCTTTAGTTCTGCTGATTGCAGTGTGAGTAGGCAGGCTTTTTGTCCCTCACAAAGCTGAGCATTGAACACACTCCTCTGTTGATATCCTATTTTACAGGCGTGAAGAGCAGCAAAAGCGGTCCAGCTATAGCTGTATTTAATATGGAACTACCTTTGATTGCACTATCTTTCATTTAATGTCTTATTAAACCACCTCAACAGGAGACAAATGCAAACAGGGTGCTACTGTACTGGTGCTGTCAGTGCCTCTTGCTCAAACCTTATGGAGAGCAGCCTTGTTTGTTCGCTCCCTCTCCCTAATATCAAGCTGTTCAAGATCAAACACAAAGAAATTGGATTCCCTTCAGACCCTGAAGAAAAAGCCAAAACTTCACAACTGAGCGCATGTGAATGGTTATATTGCTCCAGACCAGCAGACCTGTGGCCAACAGAAGTTGCTTATGGACAAGTAGTGAGTTAGTTGCTTATTTGGTTGATCACCCCAGGTTTTGGTAAGCGGAGGTGCTGGGACTTCACATGGTAGAGACAGCATCTGTTCAGTGTCCCTTGGTCCTGCATAATCCAAGTGAATCTGCATTGTGAGTTAATTAACTTTCAGCAGTGCACTGACCAGGCTTTCACCTGTAATCGTTAGGTAGAAAGCCTTTCCTACTTCAGAAAAGAAAGGTCCTGCAAGTAATCTAGGGACACAGACAGTGAAGTGAAGATCACAATGAAGTTGTCAGCTGTCCATTGCCTATATTTGCCTCTAGCTTTGGACTAGAATCTGGACAAGAAAAGAAAGGCACCATTTTTTTTCCTGTTTACAAAGGTAATGTGCATTATTCATATTGTGTTCATACACAGGGAGATAATGTTGAACAGGCTTGGTTTTAGTGCACTGCCTGACTATGTGACTGCAAGACTGAAAGCCCCTTTCTTTCCACCAAATCCAGAATCCTCTTCCTATTCCAGTGGTTACTCCTTGCTCCCCAAAAGAAATAAACAAACCAACATACAGTATATGATCAGTAATATTCTACCCTTAATATTCTGAAATATAAAACTGTTCAGTATAAGTTGCAATGGTAGGTTACAATTCTAATCTATGCAGACATGTCTGAGATACTAAAAGACACACAGTGCCTGCTTTGCTGCTGGTAAATCAAACATACACAGCATGATCTCATTGGGGAACGTGGGTGCGAAATGAATCACAGGCTAAGGCTCTAAGTAAAACTGCTCTGCAAAATGCAGCAATGGAGGAAGCTTTCAAAGGTCCCTGCTGATGTCTTGCATACAAAATGACCTGTCTGCTCTATTACTAAATAAACATAAATACTCAGTCTAGCTGTGTCAAAGGATCTAGAGCCATTACAAATCTTACTTGAGGAACTGGAGAAAATTGTTAGGTGGTTATTATTGTGTAAAAAGAATTTTACAGGATACATTATTTTTTTAATCATTCACATCAATCTGAAACTTTTAATTTGCATACTATGAAGAAAAAGATCGTTATCAGTGACAGATTCTACTACAGCAGTTACGCAACACTGTAAATGCCTTTGCTTTTGTCAGAATCATTACACAACAAAGATAAAGCAAATTCTAAAGAGAAAAATACTGAGACAAATCCCCTGACACATCCGTGTAAGTACTTTAAGGTTTAGCCCACAACCTATGATTCTAGTAGGAATAGAAATAATATCCCCACACTGCATTATCATCCTGCGTAAACTCTGGCATAAGCCAGGGGTCTGTATGCAAGACCTGTGCCATTTGTGCAGTGCCCTGGACTAGGTGGCTGAAGCATTTCCAGCCAGATCATCCACCAAAACAATTTCCATTCCACGCTTTTCTTGACTTTTCCGATGGAGGATGCTGCAGATGACAAAATGATTTCTGTAACACCAGAAAGAAGAAACCAACCACTCTCCTTCAGGCACTGCTCTGTCCACTCACTCCACAGCCTTCTGTTTACAAAAACTCATGATTATGTTGTGAAATCTCATCTGGAGGGCTGATAGTAGGGAAGATGGTATCAAAATGCACACTAGCCCCCACCTGCATTATTTGTACGCCATCTGTAGCAAGAGTTTTGGCAGAAGAGATGCATATCAAGGCACATTTTTCTTCTCTTCACTACTTTCTGCTAGCAAGAGGTAAAGTGTCTATAATCTCCTACACTGCTGGTTCACTGCAAAAGTCTGTAGTAGGCCAGTGAATCTATTCTGTCTAATAATGGGTTGCTTTTCAAGAAGTGCAAGTCTTCTTGGTGTGATTAGATCTATGAGAACAAGAACGCTGCAATGTCTGGCAGCAGTCATGCTCCTATTTGAAATTGTCTCAGATCACTATCAAATCCCTTTGAATTTGTGGTCGGTGATTTAAGAGACAATAGGTTGGAGAAAAATATAATTTTTACACTCTCCAAAACACACATTAGTAGCTCTCTTCAGAATATGGGCATAAAATAATTATAATTTTTAAGAAACCAGAAATAACAATAAGGAGGCATATGGGTGGCAGTGATACATCGTCTAGAAGTAAGAAGATTGATGGGTATATATTTGTATACACAAATGCAAATCACATATTTTGACTGTTTTACCATATTAGTTTCCATTTCTTGTAGCTGTACAACATGAAAGCAGCGACGTCCCCATATACTGCATTTAGTGGTAATGTAACAGGCTAGCAATAAATAAGCAAATAAATAAATAAAATCAAAGTGAGAGTTTCTAAGTAGTTTCCTGGCAATTGAGACAACAGGCTCCTTCATCTGTGCTGTAACTGTGGCGGTGCATTGATTTAAACTCCTTCTGAGATCTCAAATGCTTTTATATTCTTAGGTCTTGCTGGCTGCTTTCTTTCTGCTTTTTTTTTTTTTTTCCCTTCAAATGATAAAATTCTAGCATTTAGCAGAATACCATCTTGCTTCCCCAGAAGACAGAGAATTATTTCAGCTTTGGTTCTAAACTGCACAGGATCTCTAAATAAAATAACTCTTAAAATGCCATCCCATTAGGAAACTGGCCTTTGACTTCACAGTTTCTAATATTCTTGTCATAGCAAGTGGATAAACAAATATTATTCCTCTTGGATACCCAGGAGAGATTTTACAATGAATTAACATCTTTTTTTACTATTAATTTGACTACCTGTCTTTGAAATATTTTCACTGATATGTCCGAATGGTAAAGAATTATTACAATTTACAACAAAAAAAATTTGTTTTATATTACAATATATATTCCATTTTCACATTATCAATTGGCATTTTACAGAACTTTTCTTCTAAAATTCTTCCTGATAACTGCTCAAGATATAAATCCTACTTCCTGTTAGGTAAATACTTATGAATGACTCTGAGCTGTTTTTCAATGTATAGTTCAGGCTACTGATAGTTTTGTTTTGTATTTTTTTGTTAGCATTTATGGACTAAGATTCTGGTGAAAGGCGACTGAAATCATAAATGGATGCATGGTGCTTCAGTAAGGGTGCTATTTTTCCCTATCTACCTTTCCATATAAATCATCAGCCTTCAGAAAATTAATTTTATTACTGTGGGCAAAAGCGTGATTTTAATCTGGGGGAGGTATACATAAAACTTTAAAATTATTCTCTAGAGCAACTGGGAAAAACTAAAAGGGAGATTTTATTGGGCCTTGCAAACTACCTGCTGCATAGCCCTTGGCTATGGAAATTACAGTGTGTGTTTTCCAGCTCCACTACAAGGATCTACACGTGCCCAGACGTGCAAAGTAAGAAATGGTACACACAACACTGGTTGCCCAATACAGTGCTCAGAATAAAGTGGAAAAAGCTGCTACCTGATAGTAAGGAGACATAAAATCTTCTCTGAGAGTTGTTTCTGTACTTACATCTTCAGGATAACAATGTCCTGGAAAAGCTGTCTAAATAGCAATGGTTCCTCCTCCTCACGTCTCAGTGAGCACTGACTTACCAGTACATCAAACACACAGCCTAAATTATCCTTTTTATCAGTAATTATTAGTTTTGCTGGAGGGCTGTAGGATTAAGAATATTAGTGGAAGTGGATTATCAGACATTGTGGTGCACTCTCTGGAAAAAGAAAACAAGATTCTTTGTTACAAAGAATAAATCTGTAACTGAGCGAAAGCTTTCCAAATATTGATACAGTACAGATGGAATGATTTGATTCATTCACATTAACTGCTTAAATGACTCTAGAGATATAGGTTAGCAGATGGGATGTTACTTAACAAGACTTCAGCTACTGGATCAAGATGCAAAACTGATTTGTGTTATGGCTGATAGCCTTTTTAAAACATTAGAATTGAGCTACATGAACTAATGAACTATTGTTTGTTCCAAAGTCCAGGACAGTTTTCAGAAAGCAGTCTGATGGACTCCTATCCTGTATCTATGAATGTTCTGAGTTGTGGGAACAAAAAAACCCACAATCCTTTTCAATATTTTTTACTGAGTTCTAGGCTTAAAATCTTAACTAGCAGAGGGCTAACTGGTGACACTGAAGGGGAAACTTAACAGCAGAAAGATTCAAAGATGCTAACTTCTCCATGATTTGCAGAGTAGGCAACCACTCACACATGGGCTTAAGAAATCTATATAAAAATAAAAGGCTGAATGGAAAAACATCATGTGAGTATCAGTAATGAAATATTTTAGTTATTTCAGTCATGTGAAGAGAGCTCATCAGTGAGCTGTTATTTTCATCAAAGGTATAGGCTAATGTCAGTAAGTAATGGAGCTCAAAATGAGCTAAAAGAAAATGAAGATCTACAAGACAACTTGCAGGATAAGTGCTCTACCTCTTCTACAACTCAGATCCTCTCTATAACAGGACAACAGAGTGCTGAAGTGTTGAGCAGAGCAGAGCTGACATTTAACGACAATGGGGGCAGGAAGCACAAGAGAAGGAGGAGGCTATAGCCGGGCAGCCAAAAGAGGCACAGAGATCACTGTGAAGCTACAGAAGCCTGCTGAGACAGGCTGTTGGGAAAAGCTGCCTTAGCACCAAAGTGACAGTTGCCCCTGCTGGGACCCCAAATACATGGCTTTTGTAGTGCATGAACCTTGTCTGGGAACCCTGGGCACTAGTGAGTGGCCAGCAGTGTCAGAGGAGAAGGCATCTGGCATCCACTGGCATACTGGGAGATAAGAGCACTGTAAGGGAGTCCTTAGGTATGTTATCCAGTGCATATATTCATGGCCTGCTCAAATGTACCTTTCCTCCCCTTAAGTTTTCTATGCCAATTAATGTAAATTTGATCTAAATACCTAAATGAGATATTTGGAAGTGGGAAACTGGTACTTACCAAGGGATCCTGAATGATGCAGTTCCACTTTGCAAATCTTTGAAATGGGAAAATGCAGAAGAAATCAAGAATTTTCAGGAGGCTCCCTGTGGTAATTGTATTTTGGCAGTTTTTTTTTTTTTTTGTCTCCTGTCATCCACCCCTAGCGGAATGGTTGTATTTCCTTATCTCACTAGAACATTCTGTCAGTTCTTGGAACTGCAAAGGGGACCTTTATGCAGTAGGTGGGCAAATACACCGATAAAAGTCCTGATCATGATCATCTTCACTCAGAAAACAAATATGATTCCACATGCCTTGAGCACTGAGGAATGAGGAGACAGCATCATAATCAGCCATCTACAGCAAACTGTATCATTGTACTCTAGATCCATAAAATGAAAGATATCTTTAAAAGCAGATGAACTAACTTCCCTGTGTAAGCAGCGCAGTCACATACACAGGCTCTCCATCTTTAAATGTATTTTGAATATCCCTTCACATTTTGTTTGTTAACACCTAAAGGTCTCACCTTTCTCTTACATGTTGTGTTGTGGAAAATGAAATCTTTCTGTTCTCCCAATGGTTCTGCAGCTGCAGGCACAGAATCTGCAGCTGTGCCAGGCAGACTGAGATTTACTCAACCCATTTTAGTGACCCATATCCCTCCAGTTTCCCAAAAAGTAGTTCTAAGACAGATACCTGTTAAGTTGATCAGACCTAGAGGTTTGATGTCAAAAGTCAGACAGCACCATTACATATTTTGTCAGAAGTTAGTAACATTTTTAATTCTTTTTTTTTTTTTTTT
>VXAB01012433.1:743877-762350 GCA_013399175.1 Odontophorus gujanensis
TTTTTTTTTTTTTTTTTTTTTTTTTTCTGTGAGCTGAACAACAGGGACTCCTTTCCTGTCTTGAGTGGAGTCAGTAAGCTTTTCCATTTTTGGAAATGCATATTTGTCAGAAGCGAGAGCAGCTCTAGGAAAACACACTTTTCAGAAAAGAACTATATTCTGAAAAAATGTGTGGAAAAGTGTTTCAGAATTGCCAATATGTGCTGTTTGACAACATGGAATGCAACAGCCCCATTTAACTTGAAAATGTCTGTTTTGCAATCTAAGTTAATTGGAATGGAAAGGTCGAAACTAAGATATGCTGCAAAGAGACTGAAGTAAAATTTTGGTTCACTCAAATAATATTTTTTTTTAACTCATACTTTTAGAAATTTTAGTATCAGTTATAATGAAAAACCGTTTCCATCCTGAAACTTTCCTGTGACAGAATAACTATTACTTGGTCAGAGGCTTCTCCCTGTGCAGCTTTTCTGTGGCTTCTATCCTGTAGGAGGGTAAACACATCGGAAAGTCAGAGGCTCATTAATGCATAGCAGATCCAGGTTAGAGCTTCTGAGTTTTTCAGCTCAGGACACTGAATCAGGCACAGTAGGGACTCGAACACAGAACTATTTTGATTAAATAAATTTTGTCAATGAGAAACAGTTTCCTCAAAGAAGTTTTTAACAAACTCTAATGAGAACCATCTACTGAGGGACGTCATCCTGTGACCAGAATTCTGAAAGCCTCCTACTTCTCAAAATCAAACAGAAAAGCAATTTTTTCATTTTGGAACCTCAGTTCAGTCCTGCAATGATTAACCCCTCTTCCTTGTGAGTCTTTCTCTCTACTACTGTCACATTTTATTTCAGTTAAAATTACCTTCATCCTTTATCAGCTTGCCTGTACGAATTTGTGCAGCAGCTGCTATGTCCATTGAAGAGTGAGATTCATGTGAATAAAATAGTTCTGACCCTCTGAGTCCTCTGTGTCTGAGATAAAAACCCACTTCCACATTTCCTTGGGGATTGTTTTACCTATCTCTGTCCAAAAAATAAATATCAGCAAGAAAAGCAGTGACATAACTCAGATACTGAAGGAAATTAAACCCTTCCTTAGATGTACTGCCAGCTTCAGAAAAATGGTTTCTCTGTTTGTTTCTTTCATTCAAATTGCATGGATAAAAGGACCTCTCAGCAGACAGATCAAGCTGTGTCAGGGGGCTTATGCTGTAGCATTAAAAATACTTCAAAAGGCACTAGAGCTCCCAATCCCAGATTGCTTCCTCTTTCCTGGGCTGAAAAAAAAAGATCTTTCTACCACTAAGTTAACCAGTTGATTGGTCATCAGGACTTGTTGTTAAACTGCAGTCAGCCCAAGCTGATGGTGAACAGATCATGGACTGCAGGATCAACAGAGCTGTGACAATGCAAAATGGAAAATTCCTTGCATGTGTACGTTCTTTGTATGGCTGATAACGTTTCTGAGGAAAACATCTCTGACAGCAGAGCTCTGCAATCCTGAATGTTTTGTGTTTTCACTCATAGGAAAATCAAGTCCTCTGCTGATACAGTAAGTATAATTTAAAAGAAAATATAGAAAATTCTCGAATTAATGGAGATGGCAGTAACAAGAAAAGAAACCGCTATGCTTATATTTCCTTTCATTTACATTTTCAATATCCAACATGAGTTGGATACATTTTCGGTTTTGATTTTCAGTGACTTCCATACTGTATCCCAAGAGTAACTTTGTCCACAACAAAACTACAAAGCAAGTCTAAAACTACAAAGCAAGCTTTGTGACTGAGAGCAACCTGTCCTGAATCAAACAATTTGCCTGCAATTTCTTACACTCTTAACCAAGTCTGCTTTGAAGAATCATCTCCATGTCACTTCTAATTTGTAAACTTCTAAGCAAAAATCACTTGATGCCAATTCATACCATGACCTTTTATCCATAAGGAGGATGGGTATGTGCTTGTTCAGACAGAGGTAGTGTGAATCCACACTAGTAGTGTGTATTCACATTAAAAATAGAAACAACGTTGGAAAGAGAAACAGTACTGTGGATCCTTGGGATGTGGAAGTAGACACAGAGCTGCCAAAGCAATTCCTATTTGCATATCTTCAATCCTGATGTCACAGAGCTGCCAGACCTGGAGTGGACACCTGGATAGAGAGGGGAAGGGGAAACTCAGTGTCCCCGGTTGTGAGAGCAGGGAATAAATCCTCTGCGGGGGCTGGGAACAATTGCCATAGGACAGCATTTGAGTTGATGCTCCATTGAGACCTAATTGTTATTAAATAATTATTACCATTCAGTGATAGTTAAACCTATTTTGGATGAGGATCCATTATGAGGATGACAAATAGCAATTGTTATGGAATGAGCTTGAATTCATTCTTACAAATTTATGAAATAGCAATCCTAGCTATCCAGACCTCATTTACTAGCTGGTGAACTGAGCGGAAAGAAAGGAAAGCTAATGGATAAATCCCTTAAGCAGATCTAAACAAAATGTAAAACTACTGCAAAACCGCACAAAATAAAAGGCATTATTAGATTAGCATTCAGTCTGGAACTTTATCACTTGATGATTTGAATACTGTAACTTTTCATTCAAAGTAGCAAAAAGATGTAAGTAAACATCAATAATGAAAACCTGTTCTAACCTAGTATTTTCACCTATGACCAAAGAACTTTCTAGATTTTCTTTTTTTTGTCTGAGAAATTCAGATTTCACTGAAAAGAATTCTCACCAGCAATTAGCAATTTCCATTCCGAATATATGTAACAGTGCAAGCGTGGCATTCCTCTAATGACTTTTTTTAATTAACAAAGGAAGACAGATAGTTGAGAACAGGTTGAGTTTCTCTAATTAGAAGTGAGCAAAGAAAAAAGCAGAAAATAATGAAATGTTTATTAGAAGGATCACTGTATGTATCTCTGCCCAAACTCCTCTCTTCCAGATTCCTTTTTCTTTTGATTTTATTTCGACATGTTCAAACGGCACTTTGTTCCCTCTTTTGTTTCTCCATGTATTTCAAATTTCAGCTCTGCAAAGAAGGGCCACTCCATTCAGTGCCATGTCCATTGAAGACTTTTTTAAACGTGCAGCTCTGTGAGCAGCAGAGCTAATGATACCTGGCTTCCAGCAGGTCTATGTCTCCTGGTTGGGTTCTCTGACGTCTAATAAGGTGTGACTGCCAATTAAAGCCTTTCCTGTGGCTGACACAGCCCTGGCAGTGCTGTCCCATGTGGATTCTCAGAGGTCTAATGGAGGTGAGCCTACAGTGTGATCATTCTTACAGTGAAGGAATGCAAGTACATACTCTCCAATCACTGACTTTTCCATTTTCCCAAAACTTGTTCTAGTAAAATAATTTCTATTTTCTGCCAGATTTCAAATAAGAGGACTGCAAAGTTCAAACGTGTCTGAGTATACTCAAAAAGATGTACAAACACACTGAGCTTCTTTGGGAACATAGACTTTATCATTTTTTAAAACTCTGCTTCTATCTGAGGCAACTCTTACCCAAGTCAAAAGATTTACATGTGAAAGGCGTGTTTGTCTCAAGCGGTATTTTGTTACCTTAAAATTATTGGTAGATGTAAAGAGCCATTTCTTGAATCTATTTGACTCTCAGTCATGGAGCTCTGGTGGCCTGCACTGCATCCAACAATCTATTCATTGATGACCAGCTTTGTACAGGTGTTGTTCTCCTATCCTGAGCCGTGGCCTGCATCAGAAAGCACACATTGCCAAGTGGTGCCAAAGCACACCTGCTCTCTGTCACCATAGGCAGCAGAGCTGTTTGTCACAAACCTCTCTGCCAACATGATGAGAAGCCTCTGTTCCCCAGTGTAGTGTATGGGTGGCAGGGGCTTGTGGAGTAGGCAGGAAAAACCCAGCTGCACAGACTGCGTCCTGTGCGTGGGACCTGTAGCCCGTGACCTGACTTCACTCTCCCCACACAGATCTGAGATAAGACACAAGGAATCACTGAGTCCTCCCTCTGCATTTAATGTTATTGCTATTCATCACAAGATGAAATAGCTTTCAAGTGTCACTGGTAGAAACTTAACATGAAATTCCAAAACAGCAGGCCTGCTCTACTGCTGCCCTGCACCATCACCCCTGTGATTTTCACTTCCTAGTCTTTCACCCACCGTATTACTAAATGGCATAAGCAATAATTTCTGGATGAGAAATTTTTGGCCACAGCTAGTCCTCATCTCAGTATCAGCTTCTTCACTGACTTTAGCAAACACCAAGATGGGCTTAAAAAATACTAATTAAGTGCACAGAGAACCAGCTTTCTGCTTCACATTCTGTAGCCATTGAACACATGGTAAAATTGCGTCAGGGACTTTAAGACAAAATAAAAAAATAAAATTGGGAAAAATATGGTAAATTATTACAGGAAACATTTACTTCAGAGATTTTGCGTTTGGATTTTTTTTGCTTGGGGATGAGAAAATGATAGTATCTAAATATTAAAATAGGACATAATGTTTATGTCATGGCCTTCTTTTTCATATCATTTTAGGGATACATTTTCAGAGCCTAGCTTGTATTTTTTTGATACCCAGTGCACTTCCTATCGCATGGAAAGGTTCCTTGCAGGGTTTCACATTTGCACAAATACAATAACTCTGCTCTCTCAGTGTTCATGTCCTACTATTCCGTGATGGGAAAGCTTGTTTATTCATACACAAAGGACCATTCCTCTATTATAAAATCTCCCAGCTAAATACGTCAGTAAAACACCTGATGAAGAAAAAAATAATAGTCTAACTGTCCCAGTTCCCTTGAGACTCTGGCTCCAAAGAGGTTTCAACAAGAAATCACCTTGAAAATGTTACAAAAAGTACAAGCAGGCTCATAAAAACAACCATGTTCCACACTGGGGGCAGATTTTATCTAGCAGAAGCCAAAAATGTCCCTAGTGGTTGCTTATCTAGAAAATACATCCAGAAGGGGTTTTGTTCTTGGTCAGATCCCTGAGGAACCACACAGAGCTGGCAGTGGGCAGGAGAGGAGGGCACCAGCAGAGCCAGCCTCATACTCCAAGTTAATGACTAATATTTGAGATTAACAAAAGTATTCCATACCGGAATATAACGTTAAAAGACTCTGCCATGAAAAATGTATACTTCAGAAAGTACCCCTTTGTTCTACCTTCTTCTTCTTTTTTTTTTTTTTTTTTGTTAGATCTGCTAGAAATAATGAGTACAGAATCTCTTTCAACAAAAGGTCATTTATGTCAATGGACAGAACACAGAGGATCAGATCACCTGCGGTAATTGCAAATTAATGCTCTACTGCTAATGCATTAACTACACAATATTGATCTACAATTGAATCATACAGGCTACTGTGAAGTGATTTTTACTTTAATATTTTTATGCTTTTATTGCTTTTTCCATAATATATTTTCTCTTTCCACTGGAATTTTCTATAATTGTCTCTATTTTTAATTTCCTACAGTGAGGTGACTTTGAAAAATGTATGTCTGCTTCCAAGCCTTGTAAAAATCTGGCAAACCATCAATGTGACATGCTAAATCACATACATGACGCAAAAGATGCAAAAAATCCAATGTACATCTTATTTTGATTAACTGCAGCTATAAAAAAAAAATCTCACTTATAGAAAACAAACAAACAAAAAAACCCAACGTATTTCAGCCCTACTGGAAGCCTATAGTAATGAACTGTGTGTGTCATCAAAAAGTTGCAGCTAGACATCTCTGGAGCTTTGTATATGTGAGGAATGCAGGATTGGATAAAGGAGTATATGACAGTTAAAGTTATTTTTTTATTCCACACTTGTACTGAAAAGGAGTTGGGGATTTGGGTGTCTTACAAAAAATTACCATCCTAAGGAATCACCTGAAAAATGACAGAAAGGTTTCAGCAGTTTACTGAAATACGTTTAAAAAAGTGTTGCTTCTTTTCCTCACTGTATCATAATGCTGAAAAATAAGGAAAAATTATCATATAAAACTTCAATTCCAATGTATCCAAATACAATGATCCAGTGTGCTTTTGATATCTGATGCAAAACTTCCTTACATATGAACATTTTGTCAGTAGCTGCACTAAAATGCTGCTCTCTGTCATTTAAGGCTGGGGATAGAACACACAGTGAATGCTGAAACCCTTTCCCAGAACCTTTCCCTAACATACCTGATCAATACCACTGGAGGCAGTTAGAGCATATATCAAAATATGGGTTCATCACCTGACTCCTGACTTGCATTCCTGTGTACGACAAATTTGTAAATGGAAAATTAACTATTTCCATTTTGTTAACAGAAAATAAATCCACACATTTTAAAAATAAAAGCAATTGGGAAAAAGAAAATAAAACAGTGGAGAACTGATCACAGGTGAAATAGCTGCAGAGGTAAATCTGATCTTGTTTTTAATGGAGGTACATTTATTATTCATGAACCCCTTCACTAAGAGATACACCACATGGCAATTAAATCAACTCACACAAAGCCTTTGTATTTTCCTTGCTTCTGAACATCATCCTCTCATGGCAGAGAAGACACTGGACCCTTGTCCAGGAAAAACAAAGGGAAGCCAATGACCATAGAAGCACTGCCATCCTGGGCTCTCTAGCTGTCCTCTGCAGATGGATCACTGCAGTCCGTGCTGCTTAATTGTATCAGACAGAATGTGTTTAAATGTTGGATGAACTGACATTGTGCACCCCATTAAAATACTGCTAACAAGGCCACATCCACACACTGCTCTTTGTAACAAGGTTGTAGTAGATGGGCCAGTGGGTGCACTCAGGTTTTTTGTTGGAAGCAGGTGAGGAGACTGCTCTCATTTGACACAGCAGAATGCAGAATGCGCACCCATGCTGCAGAAGCTCTGGCTGTTTGCTTTGTGCTTCTAGACCAGTCTAACACTTTCGCTAAGAAAGCAAAAGCGACCTGTCAAAGCAACAGGAGTTTTCACTGTTCAAGACATAAGAACTGAGGCATCTGGTACCAAGGACATTTAAGAGAGAAACTGGGATTCGAGGAAAAGTGCACTAGCCAGATATTTGTATGACCTTGTCGTCAAAGATAACTTGCTCCAAAGATAACTTGTGAAGATGAGGTTACCTTCTTCTGTTTATCACGAAGTATCTTGCCTGAGCAGCAAAAGGATGTTTCAATCTAGTCCCAGCAAAGTGTATTCCTTGTATAAATGTCTATAGAAATTACCTGTTTCCCTCTCTTTTCCATTTGCCTTTCCTTAGATCAGAGAAATTTATGGCATACTCACAATCTTGCATGACATTTTCTAAAGACTTATTTTTAAATAAATGTAACTGAACTAGTTCAGACCCTTACATACACAGCAATTTTAGAATCCATTTATCTCAGATAAGTTAAAATGACTCCCTTACTTCAGTGAAACAAAAATAAGCCACTCAAACTGAGGATGAGTTTGATCTAGAGGAGTTTTAAATCAGTTCTAGAGCTGATTAAACTGGTGAAGTCTGAATACAGCAGGAGCTTTTTCATTGTCTCTGGGAAAGGTCAGTTGGAAAGAGAAATTTTTCTCTGAAGTGCAGAATACCAGTATTGATCCATTTCTGGAAGCTAGTTCCAGGGAACTTAACTATTAATTAATATAAAATTAATTTATAATATATACATATTCATTAAATTAATTTATTATATATATATTATAATATATATTAATCGTTTATCTAAAGGGAAGCTACAGGAAAGGAGACAGGCTTTTTAGCAGGGTCTGCAGTTATAGAACAAGGGGAATTGGCTTCAAGCTCAAAGAGGGTAGATTTAGGTTAGATAAAAAGAAAAGATCTTTTAGAATGAGGGTGGTGAGGCACTGGAACAGGTTACCTAGTGTTACAGTTGATACCTTGGCCCTGGAGACTTTCAAGGGCAATCTGATCTAGCTGTGGTGTCCCTGTTCACTTCAGGGGAGTTGGATTAGGTGACTCTCAGAGGTCTATTCCAACTCTAAGGATTCTAGGACTCTATGAGCTATCTGGGTATTCTTGTCATAAAACAAAATTACCGTTGTTCCATTACCAATGGGGCAAACTAGAAGAAAATTCAAAACAAAACAAAAGAGCTACACATTCTATCTAAAGGAAACATGTATAAATGACATTTTAAAACTTCCTTTTTAGTCATCATAAAACATATGTAGTAGAGGTAGAACAGAAAGTCATTCTATTATGTGTAGTTGAGAACATGTAACATTGTAGCTGACAAAGTCATCAAAACTGCATCTCTATTAGCAATAACAAAGTAAAATACATAGCACTAGAAACATTCCCTTGCCAATCCTACTTTTTTCTTGACAAATGCTGCTCTGTAATTTGTATCATTACTTAGTACTTACCCTGAAGAAGCTTTTGGAACACTGTGTAAAAAAGGTAGATCTTTTGTTTGTGTTTGTTCATGGGAAAAGAAGTTAGAAGCATTCTCAAAAAAACCTTAAAAAATAGGAAATAGAATTCACAAAGCTAAAAGAAATGTAAAAAGTCTATAGAATAGGAGCTGTCTTCCACTTCAGCTGGTGTCCATGTTAACAGGCAAGATTCCTTTCCACAACAGGGACTACCTAACTAAACCAGTTTGTTCAGGGCTTCACAGCAACCCATCAGGCAGTGTAAACATCTTCAACCACTGTGTGCAATCCAAAACCTTACTCAATACAATGACCTTCAGTGACAGCACCATATGCAGGAGGTACAGCTCTGCACCTTCCGTTACGATAAGCATGCTTAAGAGGCACAGATTCCCAGACTAAGAAATGTTACTTTAAACTGACTTCCAGTGGGACTCAAGTAATGGTTTTTCACATACTTTTCTCCTTAAAAAAGTTCTTAGTGGAAGACAAAAAACAAGAATAAAGGAAGATTGGTATTGTAGCATCCAAAGTCTTCTTTTGGAATGTCTTTAAGCTTGAAGCATGTCTAAAACTTGAAAACTGCTTTCAATTATTTAAAAAGACAGCTACGGTAATATTTGAAAGGAAGATACATTATAGTTTTAATTAAAGTTATTTTAATTTTAATGTTTTAAGGAAAAAAAGATACCTGTAAAACAGAAGCTCCACTGTGCAGAAACTGGAGCCCGCTTTCAGCAGAATCGATGCCTCCAGTTGCTAAGATGGGAAATCCTGGAAGAGCACGGGCTATAGCAGATACTGCACGGAGTGCAATGGGCCTAATAGCATTTCCTACAGAAAAATAGAACGTTATGTTAGCAACATCAGGACACGACCAGTGTAATTTACTCATCCCTCATGGTAGAAAAATCAGAAAATAACATTTAATTAGGAGATGGAGAGGTTATATTAATTGGAAAATGGTATGAACTGGGCTTTGAGTGGTATCAGTGCTTGCGAAGTATTACGAACTTGGGTGAAATAAACAAAATTGCAAAAAAAGATTTGAAAAACATTGCAAAGCTGCGCAGCATTTTAGCTGTTGCTTGAAACAAAGCTTGGCAATATCTGAGACAGAAAGCAATATTTTACCATACAATGTAGACAGAGATCTATGCTTTTACGTAAAGAATCAGGTTGATTTTTTTGAACGCGTATGTTGCACAAGTAAGAGAAAACATCCCATTTATTTATGCCTGACTAAAAATTGTTTAAAAGCACCATTTCACTGCACTTGACACTTCATCTGTTATTTAATATGTTTTCCCTTTGAATGTTTGTAGACTTGGATAATCCTTTACATAAGACCCCTTTAACTATTAACATGACAGTCAGAAGCTCAAAAGAGTAAATTCACTTATGGTTGAATCTCCATGACCACAGCTTACATTTTTCAAATGTTATATAGAGGCTGAGTCAGACAACTCCCTGCTACATTTAGAGGAATTATGATTAAAGTCCCAATACATCTGCTTTGGCTACAGCCTATTGATGGTATGCAACTATTTTAAATACTCAGATAGATGCCGCTTGTTAATTGATGGATGACGCAGGCAGTTGATACATTTAGCTATTTATTTTTAGGCTATTTTGGATTTCTCTGGAAAAATCCTGTGTTCTTAAAAATTCTACATAATGTAGAGAATTTTTTAGGATTATTTTATGTTATCATTGGGAAACAACGCTTTAGTGTAAGGGAGGGATACATTATTGTTAGAGGAACTGGCTGGCAGCCAACCTACCCAAGGAAATGGGAAGGTACTGAGTCAGGTAACTTGGGGAAATGCTACGATATAAAATACTTCTGAACACTTGTCACGGGTATTGTTATAACCTTTAAAGATTTAACCTTCTAGAAGGGCAAATAACCAAAGGGTAAGAAAGAAAACCAATGCAATGAACACAGCAAGTGGAAGAAGTAACCACAATTAAGAAGTGCAGGAAAAGAACAAATATAAACCATTGCATCACAACTCTGATTAAATACCTGACAAATGTCCTAAGTTTTTTGTTTTTCCAGACAAAACCTCTTTCTTCAACCCAGATGATCTGTGCTGACATCCTTTCTCTACCCCTTCTGAAGCAGAAACACCACAGTTTGCCAGTTGGATTTTTAATCTAAGAAAATCTTTACCAAAAATAAGTTCCTTTTTCCTCCAGCAGCCCATTCTCACTGAGTCCAACCCCTATGCTACCTCCAGTGTCCCTGCTGGCTCTTCATCTCAAGCAGAGTATTACTAATCCCCTTGAAGGATCTACTGTCAGCTGAGGATTCTGCTCTTTAGGAGCAACCTTTGCTTTGCTCCTGCATCAGCAGAGCTCCCCATGGGTCAGTGAGCAGAGTGATCCCACACAAAAGTTCAGATCATAAAATCTGTCATGATTAGTTTCAAATAGAACAGCTGTGCCTCCATTTAGTAAAGGAGATAGCTTGTCAAGGCACTTTTCCATATCAAAAAATGGAAATTTGTTCTGTCTTAGTCATTTAAAATACTTTGCTCACATGGCCTCTTACAACTTTCCACAGCCCTTCACTGCAACTCTAACAGACTACACTGAATTAACAGGTGATTCTGGCCTGTCATTATGCACATTCACATTCAAAAGCTCAGCTAAGCAGTCTCTGTCAGCTCCTGCCCTGTATTCAACACAAAATTGCCTTCTTTAATAATGGTATCTTCTGGCTTAGGCAGACACTCTTCTCTATTGCTGACCTGCTATCAGGACATCTGAGATATACTCCAGTGCTCACGACAGTGATCAGGAGTACTCATAGGCTTTACACAGATACTTCTTGCTGTTTTAACAGAGGCTATGCGGGGATATGACGTTTTCAGTGTATAAACTGCAATTTTCTTAAATGGGCAGCCTATCCCAACATGTACTATCAGCAAGTTTTTTGGGGATACTAGAGCCTATTTCATGAAAAGTACAAATCTAACAAAAAGTGTCTATAAGGAATCTAAGTATATAGCAAAACAGATCACAGAAAGGAGCTGCAGCTAAACAGGAACTTTGTTCTGGATGATAATGACTATCTGTCATCATTTGAGCTAGGTCAATTGTAATGAGTTTGAAAGGAACAGAATGATTCTCAGAAAAAGGATGAATGCTAGTACCCAAACAGCAAATATTACAACAGAATTGATGGACCAGTCCTAGAGAAAGACCTGAGACAAAAAAAATGTAACCTGGCTGTTACTTCTGATGGATATATTTGTACAGTCTTTCAGAGGCCATACATGATAAGACATATTCTACACAGCCAAGATCATTACAATAAACTCAATGAAAAACACCAGTTTGTGAAATTTTTCAGTGTTTGAAATTGAGGCTACAGATAAGTATCAGACTTGCTATATTGACTTCAGGCACTGACACAGCTGCTCCAGAATCTCACCGTGATGTGCTAGTTATTTTTCACAAAGGTGAAGGAATGAAGAAACTGGTAACTGTGAAATTATGTATGTACAGGGAAGTATCTTCTCAATCTGCATGAGTTAAAAACTGACATATAAGTTGAGGGATGAAGGTTTATATGCTTTTAACCCCAATGTAACTCTAGGATTTTGCATTCTATCAGTTTTTCGGTCTCATAGATCCTTGACCTAAACGATATCCTACAGAAAGGCTACCATGAGAAAACATTTACAGAACATAATTGTTCCTTTTCAAGTCTGATTAAATTAGCCACCTTTTCACTTAGATGAAGATCTCTGTACCATGGTCAATGAAGAAAAAGGAACAAATAAGTTTATTTAGATTTTCAGCACAATAGGTAATCAGAAAGACCTTCAGTCAGTCTAAAGAAATCAAGTAAATGATTTGACGAAGCCTAGCAGACGTGACAAAGAAGCTTAGAATTTCTTAAGGAACATATACTTTTTAGTACTAGCTGCACTTGACATCCAAAACCTGAGTTATTACTTAACATTTGGTTATTAGTAAGTTTGTGAGAAACTGGCACAATCACAAAAGCATTCAACTCACCTTTAACTCAACTAAATGAATTTAAAAAAATTTAGGAGTGCTTCTGATGAGTGGAAATAAGTGGCTTTACTGACAATCAAAGAGTTGACTGAGGTGTCAGCATTCATCTCAGCATTTTTTTTCTTTAATATTTGAGTCTACAGAATACAAAAAAAAAAGCACAACAGAACACACAGCTATTCTCCTAGACATTTCTTGATCAACAGTTCAGGAATGTCCCATCTGTAATAAAAAGTACTGTTCTGGAATACAATGTGGTTTACTTGCCATAGCAGATTGTACTGCCTAGTGAAATGGTGAGAAAACCTTCAGATTACAGAAAGAATAAAAAAAAATGTAGCGAAGCCAAGCTATCAAGAAACAAAAAAAAAAACAGAAATAAAATAGGTAGTGAATTTGACCTCGAGTTTCTATATTCCTGCATTTTCATGAGAGTATCATAGCAAGGCAATAAATTTCATTATAGAGATTTGTGGAGAAGGAGTTTTTAGAAGTGAAATAGATGAGATATAATGCCAAATTTTAAAGGAGTTGTAAGTAGTGATGGGATTTTGTAGTTATCTGATAAATCCAGTGGTATATAAAAGGCTGGGATCCAAATACAAATATGTTTGAAACAGATCTCACATACCAAAAAATAAGCATCCACCACATACTCTGACATGTTGAGACTTGTAATTTCACTAGTTAAGTACCCATAGATGGTCAGATATTTCATGACTATCAGGGCATAGAAGAAAGTCAAGAGGCAAAATACATTGCAAAGTGAAAACAGAATGTATGCCAGTCAAACACCTTGCCAAGTTCAGCATTGGTAGGCAGCACAGCCTTTGTCCTAAGGATCGCTGGCTTATGGCAAACTGATGAGAGGTATTCTACCTGCTTATTTTTCTGATCATTTAAGTTTCCCTTGGGAAGTAAAAAACATTTTACCAATGCCAGAATGCATGTTTTATCAAGACTTTGTAAGTCCTTGGAGTCTCTGTAGGACTCAGTTCTGCCAAGCACCAGAAGACTTCACAAGATTGAGGCTCTCGAGGCTTGAGAGCCAAACTTAAAACTTCCGTCAGTGAGAAGCCTAGCATTAGCTTCAAGCAACACTGTAGCTTTGGAAGTTCTTGACCTCAGTGATTCACCCATGAGGAAAAAAATCATTCTCAGAAATCTTCAGTACTGGCCTACACTGTCACTGGCAACATTATGCACCAATTTGGAAACTAAAGTCTTTAGGATAACTGTAATAACTCTAAATAGTTTAGGTAAAAATGATCCATAACCAACAGAACTGAAGTGAATTAGTTCAGACTAATAACATGGTGCCTGAATCTTGAAAAATCTGAATGGTCTATATTAAACTCTGCAACTATAAGATGGACATATTTACAGGAAAAGAACAGTCTCACACATTTGGCATGTTTTGGTAAAAGCAAATATTGTTATCTGTGGTTACTAAAAGGAATAAAAAATAATTTGGATCATAATTCTCTCCATTCCATACACTGCAGAGTAGAATTTATTTTTAATTTGCATTGTATTATAGATTAATATCAAATTTAAACCACAAACTGTAAATATTGCAAAGAAAAATAAGCTGTTATGAAAGGCAACATTATTTGTGTTAAAGAAATTATTGTTAAAATCAGCGCTACTAAAAAAAAAAACACCACCACCACCACCACCAACAAAAAAAACCACAACAGAATAATCTAGGCAGTATCACTCACCTTGTTTCTCTAAATTCATTCTCAGAAGACAGCTGATGTTGTTATCTCCCTGTTCCCTGACTGATAAAATTAATAGAGCTAATGACAACAGAAGCCAATGACTTCAAATACCAGATTTGAGTGAAAAAGCTTTACACAAGGGAATTGATCTGGGGAAGTTCAGGCATTGCAGATGATCAATTCAATCCTGCAGAAGTAACTAGATAAGGAAATTTGAGGATTAGGTAATAAACACAGAAAACATAAATCTTTCGAAGACATTTCCTGCTAAATATGTGGGCGGCTTCATTCAGGTGATCTAAGTACTATATATATATTTACTACCTGTATCTGTGAACGGTCAGGGGAAATGTACAGAATATAAACAATTCATTTGCATGCCATTTCTTCTGATTGCAATTATTCTGTATGTTTTTTCTCTCTCCCACCTGTAGGTGGCCACCATAAGCTACACTTATCAAATAACTCATTAGCAGAGTTTTCAATACTGTCATATCCAGATAATTAGCAATTTATTTAAATAACCAATTTCTGTGGAAATAATTGCCATGGAATGCCCTGAACCTACTTTTTATAAACTATAATAAAAGTGTTAAGATAATCCCTGACATTTGCAAATGCCATTAGTTCACCTTTCCTTTTGATAGTGCTGTGGCATTATGTTTAAACAATTACCCGATAAGGCGGCAGTTTAATGAAACAGTGTAGCAGGCATATTCTTCAGAATGGCCAGTGAATGCATTTATGTAGGTTGCTCTGAAAGTAATGCCTCCTATTTATTTCCACAGTATTTACAACAGATACGAAGAGAAGAGTAACTGTATTTGGTAGAGAAAATCCTCAGCTACAAAACACTTTTTCTCAACATAGTCATTACCACTAGCTGTGCATTTTCACCAGTGATGAAGAAGAGTCCGCTTGCTGCACTCATAAAAGTCTACATGGACATTCAGAACATGGCTTGCCTTTCACATTGCTGTTGGCACTGCTGAAGCACACCACCCTCCACCTCACTGAGCTCACACCCACTGTTTGGTCTCCATAAATATTCAGCAAGCATCAATGAGTGTCAGTGGGTGCCATTTCTTTCCACATGGGGGAATTCAATTACACACTTTTGCTTCATATGCGCTTGCATGTCAGGTGCCATTTTGTCTGATTGACCCTCTGCTGCCATCTGTCATAACAAAATGCATTGGAATACTGTTAAGGATGTTCAGCCTCTACTACCATACCACCATCATCTGCCTCTGATGCCGTGGGCCAATATCAGAAAACAGGAGGCATTACTTCTGGAGCAACCCTCATTATTGCAGAATAATATCCAATGAATAGACATTTAGAAGGAAAGATGATCCACAGTGAGGCCCCAAAATAGGGCACTCAGTATTCAGTGCACTAAAATATACAGGATATGCCCTAACAGCAAGTTTGCGATGGACCTTGCCAGAGCTCTGATACTACACAGCCCAGTATGTCTGACTCAGCTTAGGACCAGGAGAAGACTTCTTTCACTGATCTTTACATCTTCTCACAACCTATTCAGTCCAGTGCTACTTACACATTAATTCTTATTTGCCAACATCACTAACAATAATGTACAATTTATCTTGGCTCTGATTATTATCCACCAAAAACTGTATTCATTTAACAAATAGATCATCTGATATGTTATTCTTTTTATGACAAAGCAGTAAGCTCTATCTTCAAATCAACGGCTGCCTAAGATTTCATTTTATTGATAGGTTTTGAAAGGTCATACACCAACACTTCCAAATCAATGCCAAAGGTTCCGGTGACCATAATACAGTCAGAATTTTACCCTAGGTCTTTAGAATAAAGTTAATAACTACAGATTAAAAACAATTTTTATGTCACTGCAGATTATGGCTCTAGCAATCACACTGACTGCCTGCATTTTATGCCTTTTTGTAGCATATAATGACTACACATGACATTTATGCACCAGGATGGTGTGTTAATATTTTCTCTGGTAATTATTTCTCTCATATATATATATATATATATAAGTATATATTTATTTTATTTTTAATTAATTTCAATGCTTACTTCTCATTTGATTCTATTCGGAGTATCCTAAGAACAGTAATAATAAAAGTACTGTTAATGACTGTGAGGTGTTCTCCCAACATAACACAAGGAAAAAGATGTGAATTAGACCAGAACCAAAGAGAGATGACCTGTCTAAGAAATATGTCCACACTTACTAGACAAGATCATTGCAACCATCACAATAGCACAAAGAAGTTCCTGATAAATTCTGCTGAAAGACACGTTTCACTCCAGCACACAGCAAGATTTCCTGCCCATTCACCCCAACACAGAGGCAATTGTGTTTAACTCAAATTCTAGTAGAAGTGTTTGTAGCTGTTTACCCAGAAGCTTACAGATTTCAAAGGCATAGTTGCCCCTGTCAGCCTCAGAAGCAGCACTGCCTTTGTTTGAGATGGTTTTAACCTCCTCAACAAACAACTACAGTGGTCAGCATGACCCTGGTGCCAGGAAGCAGGATGTGTGTGTGCCCAAGCATCTGCATGGGTACTTTAGTGCATACAGAACTCAGATCATACAAAGGTAATGTTGTACTTCTGAGCAAGGACACGGTGTCAGAGTGGCAACTGACTGCTGAGCAGGGTGTTGAGGCTTATTTTAAAGATAAAGACATTACTGAAAAAGGCAGTACAACCTTTACAGCTTATCTACAAAACCTGAAGCACACCTTGTACTGTTCAATACCCATTGGTCTAGAAAGTCCCTTACAGCAAGGGAAGCAGCATGTATGAAAGTATAGCAAACTAAAGAAACTAGGAATGCAAAAAGCTTAAATGAGTATTTCCTTTCCTCTTCACATAACCCGCTGTCATGTTTGCCTCCTGTGAGAGGTATTTTATTTATTTCAACCAGTTGGTACTGCCCAGTAACACGTAATTTTATGTACGGACATACTTGTATCTATTTATATATACAATATCCTCAAAAATATATAAAAAAACATGTTGCATGGCACAAACAAAAGTTTTGTTAAACAAATAACTTCAGTTCAACTGAAAACATTGTGTTTGCCGGTGTAATAGAACATGTCTATGCACACATCTGCCATATTATTATTGCATATCTATACAATCTATGTGAATATATATATATATACATGCACACTCAGAAGATACATTATTTCCATATTCACATATACACAAAACAGTGGATGACACATCCCCTGATAAAACCTGTTACTTCAACACTTCAAGTGAAAAGTGTTAAAATAAATGGCTCATCACATACCATGTGTTAAAATAAATGTTTATTTCAGCACCGTGTGTATCATAGCCATTTTTTCAACACTCCCCGTTTCTCAAGACTCACTCAACCAAAAGTAGAACTGATAGTTATAGCTAAGGTATTTGAAGCACACAGCCTTAGTCACCTACTTGCCATAGGACGAGTAGGAAGTTATCTGACACTTTTTTTCTGCTTGTAAAAAAGGGACACTACCTACCTTGACTATTCATGGGGATCTGCATGTGTCTGCGAACAAGTGGGGTATGACACCATTTGGAAAGAAAAATAGCCATACCAGAGTCTGCTGAGATATGTGGAAAACAAGCTGCTGCTATCAGTGTAGTGTTTAGAAAGGAAAGGAAACATGGCAGTTTCTGGCAATTTCATTTTGCAGCTTTTGAGTTTGTCACAGAGTGATCTAGGGAGATAAAGAGTCAGGTGAACAAGAATAAAAACTAGAGCTGCTCATAATGAAGGCTGAAGGTGATATGGTGTTTGGTGATCAAATTACAGGCAAGGAGAAAACAGCTGGAAAGAGTTTCTTGGAAGGATTGTCCGGCTCTCAAGATTTGCCTTATTCATTTTAATACGTAATCTGCAGTACCCGTGGCAAATGCTTTCCAACTTCAGCTAGTTTCTAAAGTACCAATATAGTCATTGGGAACTTCATGTTAATATGTTAAAATGAGATCAGCGTGTCAAATTGTTCCTACAAGCTGAGCTTGGACACTACATTTATCGTGGTATTAAGATAACATTACTTTCTTTCTCTGTCCTGTTCTGGGAGGGAAGAACAAGAAACTCACATTCCCTAGCAACTTCACTGGAGCTGGAGGGCACTCTACTTTTATAAAGCAGTTTCAGGAAGAGACACACCTAAGGTGAAAGTGGAAAAATTTAAATACTTTAGCAACATGCACAAATACTCAATAAACTACCAGTCCCATAAGAGCGTTATTTGCAGTTAACTTGCTGCAGTGTTTTATTATAACATTCCTCCTTTGAATAGCACAAAAAAAAAAAAAAAAAAAAAAAAAAATTAAA
>VXAB01012433.1:762362-916196 GCA_013399175.1 Odontophorus gujanensis
GATTAGAAATTGCCTAGGTCTGAGAAAGACAGTGTGGCCTTAAGAAGATAACCACTTAGTGGGGGGGGCTCTCATTTTTTTGCTTGTACATTTCCTTCACTGAAATAGTAGATCTGTGCACTACCCTGGACACAGCACAAATCCACAAACTAACAAAAAGTTAGTGAAGACTTTGCAACCAGCACAGCCTGTCAAAGACTGCTTTGTATCCAGACAATAAAAGAATGAGACCACAGTTTCATCAACTCACAATTAAAGTCACTGCATCAAGTCAAGCCACCCCGCAGTGCTAGTTGCCTGTATTCAAACATTTCTCTCTCTGTAAAGTTATGTTTGTCCAGTGTCATATTTGTCAGATAAAACACTATAATCATTCTGTAGCAGAATAGTGTACAATGCAATGAAATTCTGTAGAAATAAATAAATAAATAAATAAATAAATGTGGGTTTTTTTCACTGTTTCTTCAGAAGTGATTTGTTCCAGAAAAAGGAGGTATCATCACTCCTTTGAAGGCACTGTAGGTTATGAGATTGGTCTCAGAAGCTGGTAACATGTAATAAAAGTGCTTTATTCCTAAACATCAATCAGTTTCAAGCGTGGCAGTTGCTCACAGAATGGTAATAATGGAAATATTCAGCTAATAACCACTGCAGACATTAAAACACTCTGACAGATGTGAAGTACTCATTACAAAACCAACATTTTCTTATAATTACAGTTTTATAACTAGGTACGTAAGTTTCTAAATATTTAGTTCCTTACAATTCCATATTTTTCTAATAAAATTTGCATGACAATACTTCAGTTTCTGTAAAAGAAAAGGGCCCTCCACCCCCACAGGGTGTCAATATCTTGGCATTAGCTGAGACCTTGGCTGTGAACGGTTGACAGTTGTAAAGAAAAACTTTTTCTTCAGTTCCTTCTTTTTAATAACCTTCACAGTTACAAGAGGTTTCATGCCACTTCTCTAGCTGAGAGTGTACAGTGAGCCAAGCTAATGTCTTAATGGAAAGTAAAATAATAGCATGTCCGTGCTGCATAAGCTATCCCCAGCATAAAGGAAACACAGACCTTATTTGCGGATGTCTTTACTAGCTCTGGATTTATTATGAAGTGTTAGTAATTAAAACATGTTTATATCAGTCCTGCCTTTGTATCATCCATGCAACTCAGTGCCGATTTCAAAATGAAATTACACACCTGCATCTTAACACTGCTTTCTGCATTAATAAAAAATAACAGCATTAATAGGCTTAAACACTCATTTGTTTTATGTATTCAGAGCAACATAAGGGGATGCTAGGGAATTTAGTGTGTTGCTCTGTCAGATCATTTTAATTGTTATCCAATGAGGGCAGCTCAGAGGGTGAGTAAGGGACTTAATTTATGTACTTACTCATCCCCTTGGCTTCCACTGAAGAAAAATGATAGTAGCACAGGCCTAAACTGCATTCACTGGTCTTCAGTGATGAAAGTAAAGGGCAATTAACACAAAGCCAGGGGCCCACGTGTTTGTTGATTTCAAATACTGCTCAGAGCCCTCAAGGCTGCCACTGAAAACAGACCAGCAATATTTGGCACTTATGCAGTGCCTATTAGGAGTGAATATCAAAATATTGTACAAAGTTATAATATCTTTATCTCAAAAGAGAAAAGAACAGGAGATCAGGAGAGGAAATGTGTGTGTGAACAGTAATTTCATCTGGAGAGAAGAGGCGGCATGCAGACCTCCTGGATACAAATCCCTTGTACCAGGTCATCATATTGCCCTTTTCTCTAAAATTGTTGGTAATTTAAAGGATAGTATTTTACAGATAACCTCTCTAAATCAACTCAAGCAGGCTGCTCTTAGAACTAAATTACATACTAATGTCCTAGACCTTGGTACTTCATTCTGTGCATTTTCTTGGGTGAATTTTTATGCCCACTCAAGCTCAGAAGTCTATCTGCTCACAGAAGAATATAGAACTGTTGTCGACTCATATCACCCATGGAGAATTATGTCCTCTTTCCTTCCTGTTTTCTATTTAATCTAAAATAAAACTTACCCAAAAATTGATTCAAGCTGTGGACAATAACTGAGTAAAACTGCCTTACTTCCTTGTCTTTGCAGAATTATTAAGCATTCTTAAGGTTATTTTAAACAATCAATATACGCATGATAATGAAGAGATTCCATTTGCATGGGCTATCACTAGCACAATGCTATGTGTGGAGTGCTCAGAGAGAAAGACTCACAAAAGCATAAATGTTCCACAGGAAATTCTAACACATCTGCTCAGTGCTGAAAAGCCAGCATTTTAATCCAAAGCACTAGAAAGCATAGACAAGTGCATTTTTGGAATCAAAACAAATGCTGCTAATTTAAGAAAATACTATGAAGCACACAAAGACTGTACAATGCCATATGTTGCACAATTCATCTGGTAATCAATTTAGTCCACATGCCAAATTTACTAGAAGCCTAAATAGGCTTAAGTTCTTTATTCATAAATTCAAAAAGTAAACCAGAAACATTATAAACATGCTGCACTTACAATTAGGGGGGAAAAAAGTGGAATTTTCAGTTACACAATACAAATAAAAATTAATTTCCTAAATTATATCCCATAATAAATACATACCCAAGCTTCACTTTTGATCAACAGCTTTTACAGCCTCACAGTTTTAGGACATGGTCTGTTACCCAGCATAAAAGATAAATGTGATTTTTAAATTATTTTACATCCAGTGTTTATTTCTGTGGTGGAAGTTTGAAGGTTTTATGCTGTCTTTTGTGATTCCATTCACAACACATTACTGAAGATGTCAGCAAACACAGATGTACAAGAAACCTTGCATGTATTGCTGTCTTAAACTGAATATGAATCCACACTTACAGTATTAACAATACAATGAAAATCCCTAATGTAAGTGGAGAGTATTACCTATAAAGCTAAAACAAATTGAGTGGGATAATAGTTTTCAGACTTGGGTTACAGTGTCAATGCAGAGACTCGAGCTGTGTTACCCCACCAAGCCAGGTCTCGCTTGCCAGAGCATGCTTGTCAATATGAACTCCCAGAGAGCACGTCACGAGCCTTTACAAAAACTAGCTTAAATACAAAATACTATAGCAGCTGCTGTGATCCTTTTCCTAACACTGAGATTAAACTGCTGAAATTTGTTTTGAGCTTTTTAAATCAGAAAATGTGTGCCATATACCTACTGTAACAAGAATATGAGAAACAGCATTAAGGGATTTCAATGCTGTTATTAGGGTTTATTAAAATACAGAAAAACACCAGATGCTTTACATTAGCTGACTGGAAGATATTTTAATGTTAACAACACAAGTATCACTTTCTCCTGTGACATCAGAATATGAAATGGAGTATGCTAAAACCAGAAATATCTGTGGTTTTAGGAAAAAAAGTGCAATCTGCACCAAAAAATTATGAATCATGTACTTGCCTAAAACATGTAGGCCCAAACTATCTAAGGCATTTGATGGGAGTATCCAAATTAGAAATACAAAAATCTGATGAAACCAACAGAGAGAGAAAGGACCCCAGCCCTGAGAATACCCATCTCCTCCATAGTGATGAGGTAGAAGAGTAAGAGCAGCCTTTCGGACCCATGCCTGCTTCCTAGGCTAAATGGTGAATGAAGGTGTAAGCAATCTCTTAATTCTTTGAATAACCTTGATTGTATCAAGCAGCAGATACTCTTAAAATAATTCTTAGGGAGCCACCAGCTCCTCCTTCAAATCCCATTTTTTTTGTAAGTTCTGAAGCTCCTTTATTTTAAAAAAAGCATCTGATTTTAAATAGCCTCATCTGGTAACACCTTCTCTGAAAGTGCTCCTGACAAATGGAACTTACCAGGGACTAGAATAAGAAGATTTATCTCAGTACTCCCTATTAAAATCTAAACAGCTATTAAATGGACATAGATTCAAAAAGCAGTTAAAACGCTGCCAAAGCTGGTGTAATCGGTACACAGGCATCTTATTTAACATTAATGGTGTAAGCGTAACAGTAAGTAACAGGGAGTAAGATTAGCTCAGCCCCGTCTAAATGTGGACTGGAATAATCATACATACGTTTGAAATACAGTCTGTTACTCAGGAGGGCCATGAAACATATATAAATAACCAGACACAACCATAACACTGTTAACTACATCCTCATTGGCAGGCCTGCTTGTGGAACAAATGACATCTTTCTCTTCATTTTGAGCTGCCAGAAACAAAGTTTTTCACAGCATCAGCCTTATCTCTGTGCTGAATCAGGTGTGATACCGCAATTTTGTTCCCAGAACTCACTGGCAATAAGAACACTTTCCCTGCACACCTGCCACATTTGCATCATGGATTTTTTCATCTCATTCTAAAACAGTGTGCACTACACTCAACAGTTCTCATTCAGCCCTCACTTAAACTTAATAATAGAGGCTAAATCCCTCATTCAGAGCATCCTTTGGGATTTAAAAAGGACTTAGCAAAGATGGTCATACATTACATGTTAATAGGGAAGATATTTGCAATTATCTGGCAACAAAGATATTGTAAATTGTTCATAAATTGGAAAAGCAAATTACTACAGCAGATTTCCTAAAAGATTTTGTAGGAGGTGTTTGTATATACTGTTTGTGAGCAGGATATTTGTATATCTCCTTTCCTGCAATGATGTACACGCATAAAATATACATTAAAATACAGATCCTTTGACTACTATACATTTGTTGCATTCTATAGATAGGTAAATAATAATAATAATAATAAAAAGATAGCTGTGACATAGTTTTATAATTTTTTTCCACAATAACTCATGAGGGATAAAGTAATGCCCACTGAAATGCAAACTCGGGTTCCACTTAGTTAAACAAATCTGCTGTAATTTGTGTTCTGTATTTTATATGTGAGGTTGACATGAGGATTTATTTATCATTCTAGTAGGACACTAAAATAGAGAATACTAGTAGGATTTAGATGAGTAAATATGTATTCACTACGGTGAGTTTATCATAAATCACAGCCATCCAGCACCGTGAAGGTTTCTCCTACATGGAAATGGGACAGCAGCAATAACTGTTTGACTGTCCTTTTGGCACAGCTGGATGTAAAGCAAAGCCCTGGGTTTAGTTGTTCCGAAGATCTACTCCTCTTCCTCAAATTCCTCGTATCTGATGTCAGAATATCCTGCAACTGGATTAACCTAGGCAAGTGCAGATTCATGACACTGAAACCTTCTTTTCCTGATTCAATTCTAAAACTCATCAATCTAGGGCTTTGTGATAGGAAGCATAGTGAGAACCACAACACCCTCACAGTGATGCTTAAGACACTGGGGCTACCAAAGCTACTGAGCAAGACAGAGGAGCCAGCATGCAGCATACAAGCTGGGGTGTGTCGTTTGGAGCAGTGGTATCTTGAGACAGTAGTCAGTTGGCCTTCCTTGCTGTCCCACAGGAGTGAAGGATGAACAGCATGAAACTTCATGTTAGCGGATGTTAAATAAGAGGTCACTTCACTACCTTTTTGTTAGCTCATATTTTAATGTTAAATGTACTGCAAAATCTTCATTTTTCAACTAAATCAACCCTGCAGCTGATTCAGAAGAGTAGCAGAAAAGGCAATTATGGGCCCTGCACAATCCAATGTTGTAGTGGTTTCTACCACCAACGTACATTCACATAAATTTGGAAGTGGTTTCCTTTGTCATGTCTTTCCTTCTGCTTCTGATACTGAAACTCTACAATAAAGTCTCATAACTTGTATTCACATCTGAATCCATCGCATAGCTAGTGCTGCAACAAAGTTTTACAACTCAAACTCTGCCAGCTAAAACAACCTTCTTGTGCTCTGGACCATGGTCATACATTTAACCACTTAGAATTACTGCTTCTATATAAAACGCTATTCAGTACTGCCTGCAGCAGTTAGAGCAGAAGGCTAGACCTAAGTCTGACTTGCACTATTGCCAGAGACTAGCCAGCATGCCAGAGTCATCCTTCCTCCCACTTACTGAGTAGCCACTGAGATATCATAAGGCACTCAGTTCCTGCAGGTTATGCACAGTTTTATAGTAAGCAAAACTTTCTACCAAGCTTAGGACCATTCTCTGAAAACAGATAAGCCTTTCCATTGTAGGAAAGACTGGAGAGTTGTATTGCATGCAACCAGAGACTTCAGACCTCGTTCATGCTGCATTTGGTAATCAAAATACATTTTAATTATCTACGGAAAAAAAGGTGAGAAAGATCAGACTGAGAGAGCTGATGAGACTTACTAGTAAACAAACTCAGCAGTGAGGGTTTTCTCTCTTTTTATCATTTTAATTATTTTCTATTTGAAATCATTGCTAGTATTTTAATTTTTGTGTTAGAATAAACTGAAAAGTACTTAAATGGCAAGTATTTTTCCAATAAACAATTCATTAGATAATTTAAATGATTATACTTAAATAATCTCCAAAATGAATTGTACTTCTTATGAGGGAAATCCTTTTTTTTTTTCAATACAGTGGTCTCCTAAAGATACGACATGAAAATACTGAGAGATATTTTCGTGAGCAGTTGCTTAAAATTGGAACAGTTGATCATAAGCGCAAAAGATGACATTCTCTCCTACACCTGACAGACACAGAAAGACAATCAACCAGTGCTGACAAAAACTATGCCAATGGGTTCAGTCTTGATATTAACAGTCCTCATTGGGTCATAGTGTGCATGTGGTACATTCATCTCTACCCATTACTGCAAACAAGTTTAAATTCAAGTGTCTGTACTATCAGCCTGCTTTAAAATGCTTTCATTTTTTCTCTTAATTCATCTATTCACTTCCACTCTTGTTAATCAGACTATGTTTAAATGGGTAACTGCTCAAGCATTCTTTGCTTAACCATGGCAATCTCCACTATTATAGGAACTTTTCCAATCTTTTCCAGTTGCATCTAGTTGCATGCAGAATAAAACCACAAGCTATTTCATCCATGCTTAGACAAGCTAGGCCGCAGTTATTCTCTTTCTCTCTTTTTTTTTTTTCTTCACCATATTACGTCCAAGTAAAATGTACAGATTTATCTGAATCATCATCTGCATGAGCCTCTGGTTCATTAGGATTTCAAATCCTAATGCTTATCTATTCAGAAAACAAAACAATACACATAACATTCTTTTGGGAGATTATTTCACATGGACATTTTACATATGAGCTTTAATGTAAATGGCAAATCCTATGTGTTGAACAGCTCTGGTTTAAAATGAACCAAATTACAAGCTATTAAAGCAGCAGATCATACCAGGTTGCATTTTAGAACACCATACAGTCCAGCTAATGATGATTAGTTAGTTTTCTAGGAGTTCTGAACAAATATAGTCTTTTAGTCTGAGAGCAATGCTGGACATTTCTGTCTGATGCTTGGGGATTCAGCCAACTAACAGATACATTTGGTGAAGAATCGCATTCTAGTCATGCCCTCCCTTCCTAATTTCCCTTTTCACTGTTTTGTCGTCTTTGCCTGTTCCTCAGGGAACTGAGTGATTGATAGCCTAATCCAATGACTGTATTACAGCTGCCTCAACTTGGACTCTTTTCCTTATCATTAGCAGTTAGCCTATGGTTAAATTCACAGCTCACTGCTTGGTACAGCCCCTGAGATTTAAGGGTCTGGCCTTTAGAAAATATTTAACATAAAATTGAAATCTTGACATACTGAGAATTCAGTTCTCTGCAAGGCTTCTTTAATTAATCCAATGTACTGTACCATTGTTCTATATGAGCCTGTGACATTGTGAACTGTTACTGAAGCTCACAGAGATGTGTAATTCTAAATTAAACACTCACTTACATGTACCTACACTACATTTGTTTCCCAAGTACACGTGCACGAATGCGAAAATTTAAATGCAATTTATAGCAATAATAAAACACAAAACAATTACATTTCAGAAGTAAAGGCTGACTTTTCATTCATATCAAGCTCAGAATGATATTTTCTCGAAGTAAGAGGAGAAAACAGCTTTGCTTAAAACCTTTGTGTAAAGACCCATACTTCATTCTTTTTCAGGATTCATTTAATCTTTTGGCAAATGAAATCAATTACAATCATTTTTAATCAACTACAAACGGCACCTGTGCTAGCAGTGTAAAGTGTTTTCTTTGTGGGAAAGAAATTGGCTCAAAAAAATTAAATAGAGAGAAAACGTGCTTAGCTCTCTGACCCTATCTGGAAAATAATACTTATTTATAAATAGCTATGGGAAGGATGTAGACCTTGATCTATGCTGTAAACCTTTGCCCTACTTCCAGTCAGTCAATGAGCTGCAAGCTTCTATGAAAATGGCAGCTGAGTCCCAGATGAAAAATTATGCATCTCATAAACTGCTATTCTGCTGAAATGTCAAGCTATGGCAGGGCTGTACCTCAAACTCAGCACTTGGCATTTTCCTTCTGTCTGCTTTGTTGCCATGAAGCAAACATGAACAGTGAGGATTTGTGTAGGGCAGGTAGCAGGCGAGCTCCCTGTCAAAAATCTATTATTAGGGCTCTGATCTCTTCTGCACAGACCAGTGACGGCAGAACACTAAGAGAAATCAGACTGCTGGAAGGACACCACAGAAAACAGAGGACTCTTTATGAATACTGACATAATATATGCAAATAAGGGCTTTTAATGTGTGAGCTACATTTAAAAGAAATAATAAACCAAAATTAAAATTGTAATATGACGTATACTTGTGGGGTTTTTGTTCTCATCCAAACTGCCTTATAAATATATGTTAATATAAATAGTATTTAACTCTCAGTAAATATTTACACCAAACAGAAGTTCATATGCACATATACATTTTGTTCTATTTCCAATGATGAGCAGATATTCATCCTCTCATAGTGACCAAAATCAACAGAGCAGTCACTGAGAGAACTGTGATTATGACAGTGAGTGCTCTTGGTTGTTGTTTTTTCCCCCACTTTTCTTTTAAAAGGCAGCTCTTAGTATATTATCAAATTTAACTCTTTCAGTGTAAATCACACATTTTATAATATATACCCCTATTAATAATGTCAATTATTAATATAATGTATGTATTTTAATTTATGAAATAACACCTGTAAATATTCCCTTAAAAGTCAGAACTGCGTCTCATAGCATTTTTTGTGTGTTTTGTTTTACTATTTTTTTTTTAAGAGACAGCTTCACACTCACTTCAAAAGTAACTGAAATTAATCACCTCTGCTGATTTTCAACAATCATACTTTTCCACTTTTAATTACGGTCTGCTATCCAGCTATATTCTTTCTGACCTCTCTTGGGGTCAGCTATGAGGATAGAACACAACTTTCTCTCCTGTTTTGGAAAACATAACAAACATGCACACATTAATATGCCATACCATATATCCATGCAAATTATGCTACAGCACATAATAACTGGACAAATCCGTAACAGCACACAGGCATGAGGTGTTTGAACTATTACTGCAAAATACTGCAAGATTTTTGCAACAAAGCATTAAAAGGATACACAGTGAGTGCACAACAGAGGTTTTTGCTTTTAACGTAAGTTTTTTACTAAGTCCAGTGTATGGTTTTATAAATTTATCCCCTAAGGACTTTGCTTCCAGACAAAAACAAAGAAACAAACATATGACAAAGAAGAACAAAAAACCATGGAAATTCACACAGAAGGTCTATTTTGCTTGGAATAGATATCCTATAGCACTGCAGTGTGGTGCGTGATACAAAACACATCTGTAATATGGAAGTATAGCATGAATGTTCATGTAAAAAGCTTTTAAAAAATTAAAATAAAGGAAATAAATGTTAGAAAAGCATTTAGCTGCTGACAGTATATTAACGTTGCTCTGGGAAACCTGGGATCTTACTGTAGTACCTACAAAGCACATCTTCAAAATCATTCATATTTATACCGATGAAATAATCTTTCAGAGACAGTGAACATTATTCATTGTGAGGATAAATAACAGCATTAGCTTCTTTTAAAGAAACGAATACTCCGTATTGCACGCATACAAGAACTCAGGGTAGAATCTAATGTATTATATATTCTCAAGCCTGAAACATTGCTGGGTCAATTGTAGAAGCTCCTTAATGGAAATCAAATGATGTCTCTAATTCTGCAGATATGATGGTAATACAGTCTGGGGAGCCATATCTTAATTGCAGTGTTTTTCTTTCATTCCAAGGGTTTATTTCCATAGCTACATTTTGGAGGCTTCAACAGGACGTTTCTTTTTTTTTTTTTCAGCTAGGAGTACTTCCTGGAAATCTATAAAAAATGGATGAACACCAGGCCCCTTTAACAGCAATATCCCCTCTTGTAATAGGGCCACAAAAATGAGAAGGGCTACTGCAGCCCTTGGGCTCAGCTGAAGCTCTATGGTGCCAATTAGAAAAGAATTTTCTTTAGAAAACACAAATTTGTCAAAATTACAGTGATTTTTTTTCCCCTGCAAAGATTTTCTGGAACCAGAAGAGAGGAAGAAAGTGCAGAAAAACACAAGAGATTTCACCTTGTTCAATAGTCAGAGGATAAACCTTGAGTCCCAGGGACTCAGGAGGGACTCACATCAGGGATTTAAAACTCGGTCTCCCAAATCACACTGTCATACAGGTCAGCAGGCTCTGCTACAGATACTGTGTATCCTGTGAGAGCTGTTTCACTTTGTATTAATAATTCAATATTTGCAGGGAAGAGGGGGAGATAGAGAGAGACTAATTCTACAGTCCAGTGGCCAAATGCTCACCTGGGATACTGAAATCCTCCCTGTCAAAACCACCCAGCAAACAGCAGGGTAGGATGGAGGAAGCAGCCGTGTTTCTCACAGTTTAGCAATTTTCAGCTGATTGAATTATATCAGAACAGGAAGGTCACTTCCTGAGCACTGGCCGGGAAGCAAACACTAATTGTGACAACTTTAAATTAATGGGGATTTTAATCAATCTCATTAAGCCTATGCATCATTGAAACACTTATATAATATTTTAGAAGTTTTTAAAAAACATATAGATAAATCTTTTCCCAAAGACATATCAGAATATATATGCAATGCTTATCACTTTTTTTTTTTTTAGCTTTTATTAATGTTGGACAAATAGTAAACAAACGGTCACTTACTCATCTAAAAAGAATTCAAAAGCCAATCCCTTTCTAGGGATTCTCTATTCTAGGAAGAGAAACAAAAATCTACCTGCATTGCTGCCTCACATGCAGCAGATGAGGAACGAAGAGGCCAAGGGGAAGTGACGCATGGAAAATCTTTGTTCAGTACATCACCATCTAAGAGAACATTTTTAAACAGTGGAAGGTAGGGAAGACTGCAAGTCAAAATGTCAGGCTGCTGCTAGGCAAGAGGATTAACAGATTTTCATTATTTGCACTTCTATGGAAACCTTCATCAAACTCACTAGAGTGTTACACTCACCTGGAGAGGGTAAGCCATAGTATATTAAGAAATGTGTGGCCACAGCAAATTGAAGGCATGGTGAAGAACAGCTGTGCTTTAAGTGCCCAGTTTCCACAAACACCATGCAACCCTGCTGCCAGCTTGCAGAGAGTGCCATGCAGCACTGCTGGGCACCTGTTCCTCCCAGCAGCCTGCGTCAGGCTTTCAGCAGAGCCCTTTGGGCAGTGGGCAGCAGCCTCCTGCTGCAAGCTGTGCTCCTCCACTGCAGCGCAGGTGGTGAGGGACTGGCACAGGTTGCCCAGAGAGATGATGGGTGCCCGGTCCATGGAGACATTCAAGGTCAGGCTGAACAGGACTCTGAGGAATCTGAAGAAGCTGCCAGTGTCCCTGTTCATTGCGGGGGAGTTGAGCTAGATGGCTCTTAAAGGTCTCTTACAACTCTAGTGAGTCTATGCTGCGGAGTTTCCTATGAGTTACGCATAAAGAGAATGTGGAAACACAAGATAAGCTTCTTTAAAAAAAGAATAAATAAATAAAAATGAAATTCCAGCTCAGTCCAGCACCAAAAGTCCATCATGAGCCACTCCTCAGCAGCCAGGTGACCCCAAGGGTCACCAGCTCCAAGCTGCAGTGGATTTCCAGACCCCGACAGGTTCTCTGGTCTAAGGCTGCCACCTCTTGTACCCATACCACACAGTACTGGCTGTGCTGCAGCCCCACATGTGCAGACACTTGCCTTATCAGCTCCTGTGCTGTAGGTCCCTGCCACAAAGGGCTCTAGGCCAGAAGAGAATAAGAATCTGTGCAACTGGAAGAAATCCAGAAAGCAAGATACGACTTGACTGTGCCCTGCACCTGCTCTAGTTTTGCACACTGGAAAACATAAAACAGCTCTGGTTTGGAAGAATATATAGAAAATAACCCAATCTTATCACTTCTGCAACAACATTGACTTTCACTTAAAAATGAGCTATATCTTGAGAGGAATTATTAAAAAAACCAACAACAACAAAAGCTCATTGACTATATCAGACAATACAAGGGAACAAAACAGAACAACTTCAAGCAAATGAAAATGGAAAAGCAGCTTTCATGTGAGGAGCACAAGGCACTCTGTGGGGAGCCTGCAGGCATGTAGGTGGTGTTACTGCCATTTAACCGACAGGAGAATGGTGCAGTGAAAGGTCAAGCATAGGGCTGCAGGCCACAACCAGGGACAGAGCTCAGGTCCATGGCCGCCTGCCCCTTGCTCTGACAAGGCCAACGCTTTCCCATTTTTTGTCTTCTCATAAACATGCTAGCTCTCCCGACTTAAAATTGTTGTCCCTGTTTTGAAAATTTGTATACTGTTATACCCTGATCACTGAGCAGAAAACATTGTGTTGTGTGTGCAGCATCTTTTGAATTTACAGGCTACGTGGTTTTCTTTTGCACAGTGAGTTGTGGGATTGGAACCTACTCACGTCAATTACCAGCAAAAAACCTTTCTTTATCTGTCCACGACGATATCCCCCTTTCAGAAAAGCACTTCCAGTGTTTTCATATTTTTAAAACATACATCAGATTTGCATCATAGGTGATAGTGCATTCCAAAAAGACATCTTCTATTTCCTTTGATGGGCAAAACTTCAGGAATAAAAATACATTTCTATACTTATGTACAAGTACCCACACATTATATAAATAAAAGAAATGGAGAACTTTTCCTTGAGTCCCATTTATAACAGAATTACAAAACACAGAAATGCTGATCATCCAGGTAATACTGTAATTTACACTACATGCGTGTTTTAAATTTGTGACATGAGACACACTTTTCATAATGCAGTCATCTTATAGATTTTATTAGACAGACTTATGGTAAGAAGGATTATTCAGAAATTGCAACTTAAATGAGAAAATGTGAATGGTCTTAGTTATATAAAATACTACTGCAATAGTTCTTTTATTAATTTTTAATGCACAGCACCCACTGTGACCTCCTTTATTCTTTTCCTGTCAACATGGCAGGCTAGAGAAATTGAAATGAGCTGTAGCCATTCTCTTCTTGTTCCCCTTTTCCTCCCATTTTGCATAATATTAAAACTATAACATCTTATTGGACTGTCACTGTGAAATAATCATTATGCAGTAGGCATAAGATTTTTTTTCTGATTGTTATCTCTTTCTTGCCTCTTAGTGCTCCCTAAAAAATTCCGAATTCCATGCAGTTATCTAAGGCAATAAAGCAATTTTCCAGTGAATATACTTGTCTGAATTAAAGTTTCTTTAAAAGGTGTCTTTTGCTGCATTCCTTATGGTTCTCTAAGGATAACATCAGTTACATAAAATAAAGCTTTTTTTTTTTTTTTTTTTTGCCTGTCCAGGTTTCTCTGATTATGTTTTTGGGGTGCAGTGAGAGGCGAGTCTGATAAAAGTGTTTGTCAATCATGAGGACACTATTACTTTATGTTACGTTTATTTACTGCCACCGCTATCACCAAGGAGACTAATCTCCATACCAGTAAAGTCAAGAAGCTCACAGTATTGTCTTTGCAGGGTCAAGTTCATGTTGTCACAGCAACAGAGTGCACAGGGTCAATAGATTAATTCATTAGTGTGCACAGGCACTGAACTGGAGAATAAAAGTTTTGCTGCTGGTTTTAAAATTAAACTGTGAAGCAGGACTTGGAAATACAGTCTATATAAGATATGCATATATATCTCAAGAAATAAACTACAAAAAAAAACAAAAAAGCATATATTTACCTAATACGATATATCATTTTTTCCCACAGTAGGAAGAAGATGAAATAATCTACTTTGAAGAGTTGCATTCAGCGGGAAGGCAAGAGGAAAAGCCAGAGTTCAGGCTATGAAATATACACTGCATTTGGATTGTTGATATTTCCCCTACAATGCCCTTTCATTAGCCTCTGTCTAACGTGGGGCCTGACAATTGTGACAGAATGAAAAATTTGAGGAAAAGCAAGGGTCACAAGAGAAGAGATTTTGCTCCCTCTCCAGTGACCCTATCACAGTATTCTGATGCAGCGCTTTACCATTAAGGAAAGGGCAACACAAGAGCCTTCACACTTAATCTGTTCCATCTGTCATGACTATTAGAAACATTGACCAGCAGTGAGCTTTAAGAACTCGGTGCAACTGCAGACATGATATTCTAGCCCAGTACAAGGACCTCCCGATGTTCCGAAAGCCTCCAAGGAAGCTGTATGCATCAAAAAGGGCAACACCTACCTGACACGCCACCATATGTGGTCCTCAGTCCTGCACCAACTGCTGGCCAAGGTGTTCCGTCTGCTTTCAGTCCCATCAGTCCTGATACCGTGTTGGTGGCTGTAACACCATCTGCGCCACCTGTGAAAGAAAAAAGTCAGTCACTTTTTGTTAAATAATGTGTATAAGAACAAGAGTGGAAAAAAAATACAGCAGAAAAGCTGTGAAACCGTGAAATAACTAGAATTTCAAATAAACAGCTGAAGACAGAAGCAACAAACTGTGAGGGGATGTGCAGAAGGGTCTTCAAAACCAGTCCAGGGCTGATAAATTTAACTTTAGCTTTAAGGCGGACTATATCAGTTGAAAGAGGAGTAAAGGTTACAAGACAGCACCTAGGAAATAAGGGGTAGACAGGTAGATCTCTGCCACTCAGCTGTGTCAGACAGGATCTACTACAATGGATGTTTGACACTGGAAGAAACCCCAGCACTGGGGTCACACCCTCCAAGCTGCAACTGTGCACTGACATGGGCAGCCCTTATTCTATCTTCTCGCTGTAATATTCAACAAAGAAACGATGACCACATTTCTAAGTGATGGATTAATAGACCTATTTTAAATTAAATTCCTACGCTGCTGTATTTTAAGCTGTATAGAAGAGAACATTTATATACACCCCCAAATGCTGTTTTTCTCAGGAAACTCTGTTTTTATTACTAAACATGGGAATAAGGGAAGATTCAATAGTGTGGTAACACATAAATATGATAGAAATATGAGCAAATAGAATTATATGATTTAATGTTAATCTGATATAATTCTCTTTATATATTGTTCTATTCTAGAATAAAATATGGGCAAAATTAAGAAACATTTGATCCCTGTATTTATCTAAACATTAAATAAATTGATTTCATATTTAATTCAGTTATTATTTATTATTTCTGCAAGTCTCCCATGTCTCCTCCACATCCAGCAAATTAGTAAATCTGCACAGCTTGTGCAGTGGAGTCAGTTACCTTCCTGCGCAGCCATCGCAATATTCACAATATCAGTGACATTTGGGGTCAGCTTGGCAAAGAAAGGAATCTGAACAGCTTGTCTAACCCAGCGACAGATGTTCCGTACCAGCTCTGGATCCTGTTCAAATAGGTCAGATAAATATAGAACATAATTAAAAGTAATATGAACAAAAGGTATATCAAGGCAATAGAAAATTCTGTTATAAGAGGCTATACTGTGATTTTCTGAAATTATGCACTGGGACCAAACCTCATCTCACTGGTAAGCTTATTTAAGACACAACCAGTAACTGCCTATCCATTACAGGAAGGGTAGCTCATGAAAAACAAACAACAAAATTTGTTTTCTTTCAAAAGACAATGACATGACAAAATTTTCCCTTTCCAGAGATTGGAGAAAACATTTTTGGGTGAGAGTTTCTTTACCCATTTATTTAAAAAATTACTATTAAATTTTAATGATTTCCTCTACGTAAGGTGCAAAACAGTGGCGATTTTGTGATTCTGGTACATACCAGTTGTTCTCCAGTATAGCTCTTACAGTGTGCATTCATGGCTTTTTTTTGTTTGTTTGTTTGTTTGTATTTTCTTCTATTAATGATGTTTTTCAACAAATATCTTAAAATTTGCAGCACTAAAGCATGTAGAAAATGATGCATTTCAAGAAAAAGAAGTGTTACAAGATTTGCTACAAGAATAACCTGTGGGTAGGTTAATTGATACTGCAGCAATTATTTACATTTACTAAATCTTCATCACTCTCCCAGATAATTAAGTTTGTCAGAAAAGAAAAATTCTATCCCATTTGGATACTGCAAAAATTCGGAAACGTGCACTGCAATGAAAGTGGGATAAGCCCAAATGAAGTTTAGCTTAAAACAATCCAGTGGACACCAAGAATCTTTTCAGTTTAGCGAACACACAAGGAAAGGTTCCCTTGCTGTTTTTGGTGTTCTCCAACAACAATTAAATGCAGACATAAAAAGCAAAGGCTGTGTTCCTAGAGAATAAACAGGGCTTGACGAATAGTAAAATCTCGAGAATTAGCTGTGCCATTTCAATGAAAATGGTCATCTCCCTGCCCATGAGCTTCCATGAAATATGTATGAACTTTGCATTGCCGGTATAAAAGTAGCTGCATCTTTGACTTTCATTTCTGTTTTAAATTTCCTTGAGGCCCAATGCAGAAATGAGAGAATCTCTAGAAGATATGAATTGTATATTTTTTATGTTAATTATTCTCCTCAGAAAACCTCACAATAATGTCAGTACATAACTCATTGTGGTGACTTTGTAGTGGTTGTAGTGTCACCAAATAAAATCTTACTCCAACACACATTAGCACTTCAAAATTACTGTTATTTTAATCTGCATTAAATAATAACTCATTAGCAGGCCTCTTTAGTTCACATTAACCCATTCTCCAACCTATCTAAGATAGTTTAGCCTGTCCATAGGAGCTTATCTTTGGACAGAGAATGACTTGTGGAGTTCACATTAGAAGACAACTTTTAAGAAAGACTTAAGTGATCAGAAAGAGAGGCTTTACTTCTAAGTTCAATCATTGACTAAAAATTTATCCTAATTACAGATTTTAACTTTTCTGGGAATTTTTATTTTTATCATATTCAGTACAGCTTTAAACTTGGGTGCAAAATTAACAAGGTAAGTAACCTGGTACCAAACTCTAGTTTAAAAGCAGTTATGTACAAACTTAAATTTACATGCATATTTTGCTGATTCAGACCAATTTACAAAGTCTGCTTATTCATTCTTAGCAGAGACTGGATTTATCAAACATTCAAAGGACGAGAATGCAACTTGTAAGGAAATGGACCCTGAAGCACATAAATTAGGTTACAAAAATCTCTCCTAAAAATACTTATGTCACTGCTAATACAATATAAATACCTATAAATACCTTTTTATTATTTTTACTCCAATTCAACTTATGACAATTCCTGCAACTTTTATCATGATAAAAGTGATTCATGAAGCCTGCAAAATTAAGAAGCATTTTCTAAATGCTTGATTCGTAAAACCCGTTGTTTAGCTATTAGATTAGCTAAAATTAGCAATATGAACTAAAATATTATTTTGCTTAATCTAGTACATTTTTTTAATGCTTCTATTACACATACTTAGGTTTTTAAGTTCTGTTATTAATGATGATACAGGGCAATTGATATAGAATCTGTACTGTAATTTTGCTGCTTCTGTTAATCCAGAAGAATGAACAAATGCTCCAATGGACTTTAACATCTATTGGCACCACCCCTAATTTACCTGCTGTACCTTTTTTGTTTGTTTGTTTGTTTTTAATCTAAATCAAAGCTTAGTGAAGTTACTGTCAGTTAAGACATAATATTGATTCATGCACTGTATCTACAGGAATCCATTGGTAATTTAATGTCATATAAAGTCTCTTCTGGTATGAGATGAACATCAGTGTGTTTTCTGTCTTCCTGTTCTTAATCAAATATTACTTGTTTATACCAAAGGCACAGGAGATTTTAATGTTACAGAGGTTGTCTTTTTACTTCCCCAAACAGCAGTGGAGAATCATTTTTCCTGAATATTCATTATAGCCTTGGGCTAAATGGAGCTTTTAATCCTAACTACTCACTGCCAATTGGTAGATATACTAGAGGAAAAACAACTATTCCCCTTTTTTTCTAAATGATCACATGATAACTTTAACTACAACTATATGTATAAGAATAAGTACTCAGAAATTAAAGCAGCAAGTTGTCTTCTGATCTGATCATGTATTTAGCATTGGTAATGAGATGAATCCCACATCCTATTGTCCCTAAGGCAGATACATCCTGCATGTTTAATGAGGACTGTGAAAATGCTATGCAGACAGTATGTAACCCCCCCCATGTATTTCATGGAAATAAATGAAACCATGAAGAGATTACCACAGAAATATCTGGCCGTACACTTTGGAAATACAGGCAGCATTTGTTACTACTTGTCTTTCAGCCCTTGCAGGGCCCTCATTTTTGCACTAAACTATTACTGCACAATCTTTATACTGTGCATCCAAAACACGTCTCTGAAGTAGGGAAATACTTTTACACCTGCTCAACAAATGGAGAGGAAAGAGTCAGAAGGGCTGAGATGCAGCTCCTCAGGCCCACCTTGATTTGGTGATCAGCTTTCACTAAGTCACTTGCTTAATGAGCTGAGAAAGTTTGTCTGGTAGATAGCTGTGTTTGGGTCTTAAACCATGATATACTTCCACATTAACACAAAATAAATAAATAAATAAAATAAAATTAGCAATTTTGAGTTCAATCAGTATTTGAGAGCATTTGAGCAATGCAGCAGATTAAAACACAACTCCTTTATGGTGGTGAGCATGATTTTCTTAACTATGCAAAAAATTCTTGGAATGCCTGTATGTGTATGTGCATATACGTATGTACACATAAAGAATATTAATCTCAGACAGAAATACATTATAAAAACTAACCTGTTACTGATTTCTCCCTGAGAACATCAGAAGGAAGGTTACTACTCAGAAGAGAACACTAGTTCAGCCTTAACTATTATAATGGTGGCAGTTTTATCTCAATGCAATCAGGGCAAGAACATTTGCAGTTATGGAAAGTATGAAAACATGTCTTCTCAGTCAGAATCCCGATTTTATACCTATATGAAGTTTTTCTTACACCAGACTACTGATGTGATCATTAGAAATCATGCTGATGATTTGTACAAGATCATTATCCTGACTGTGTAGGTGGGAAGTTCTAGATGGCACAGGGAACGTGCAAGATATATTAGGACCTTACAAGTAATGACCCTGTATCTCATCTATCACTAACTCCAATGACTTAACCAACTTTCAGAAATTAAATTCAATTTAATTCAACCATAAGTCTTATACTCTTCAAACACCTCAAGTCTATGATAGCCACAAAATTCTTCTCATACATATATCTTACCAATGAGCTTCATGGATAAATCACGCATAATGTGAAGAAAATTGCAATTTGAAATACTAATTCTAAATTACAGAGCATTCATCTTGCCTTTGAATTAATTTAACTTACAAAAAGTTGATATGGTTTTCCTTTATGTGGTTGATAGGCAAGAGAGTTGGCAAGTATCCCTCAGCAGTGCACTCTTCTGGTGACAGACACTCATTTTGTATTGGTCGTTCAGAAAAAAAATCTTGTAGTCCTCATACATCTATTTCCACTGGAGGAGACTTTTATGATGTGAGAAAATATTCTATACTCATACGCCACAGTAGATACTTTTCCCAAAATAGCATGGATTTCTATAGGACATGGACAGAGGGCTCTTATGTTTAAGAATGACGTTGGCTACGGAAAACTTTGAGTAAGAATTTGCAAGATTGGGCTTTTAAATTCAAGTCATGAATAATTCTCACCTTACTATTTCATTCAATACTAGCCCACCAAGGATGGGTTAAACCTGTTCTCGAGTTCTGTTTGAGAGTCTACCAGGTCTCACATGCCCTCTCTGAAGAAGAAGGAAGAAAATCCTTCACCATCTGCAGCCCAAAGTGTAGATTTTCTTCCAGGCCATGCTATACTTTCCTTGTTAACATTACAGCAGCACTACCTGCCACAATCTGCAGTGTGAGCAGGTGTCAGTGAGACACATTTGGAGCAGTTTTAATGAGGGAGTAATGACAATTTCTATAGATTTCTTACCCATTCAATTCACTCCATCAGCTAAAGGTGTAGATTTGGAGACGCAGCTTTTATAGAGATCCCATATATGTCCCTAGGTCTTGATAACCAAATATGCTTTTTCTGCCTATCATATATTTATTTTCCAGATCAAACACGGAGCTAGAAAACCATTAGGAAATAAAAATTAAATACATACATAAGGAAAAACTTAAAATGTTTCCTCATTTCTCAGGAAATCTGACAGCTTTTGGTCAACATCTATTGGCCACAGCTGTCAAAAAGAAAAAAATGAGGCAGTTTAACTCAAAGCAGGAATAAACAGTTTTCACAGTTCTATGTGAAGATACATAAATGATGAATGTTCCATAAATAATGCCTCTCATTTTATTGGCCCATGACATCAGCAGCAAATATTGGTGGTATGCCAGTAGAGGTCAAACCTTTGTACTGATACTGTGATTTTGTTTCCATTTTGTTGTATCTTGTTGTAGTTTCCAAGAAATAAATAGAAGGCATCACTTTTGGTGCAACTTTCCTGTGTGTATGAATATATATATATACACACTGATATACATAAATACACACATTTGGAGGAATAATTTCCAAAAAAAAACAAAGCAAAAACCAGTGATGAATATGAGATTCACCAAGGTCATCATTAATCACAGTCATCATTTCAGAGCAATAATATGTACCATGACTACTGTTTACTGTTTTAATTCACGAATATACCATTCTATTTTAAAATGCTCTTTTTCTTTAAGAAATATTCTAAGAGAAGTCTACTAGGTAAATGTATGCATTTATATTTATTTTTCCACAGAGTAATTGTTCTTTTTACAATTTCAATAAAGCCAACATACCTGTTGCTTCTTTAAACAGAAGAGCTATCACATGGTTTCTATGAATACGCTTTTAATGCTAATGAAATAAGCATATTTTTGCTTAGAAAATACTCTAGACTAAAGACTAGCTTAGGAAATAATCTTTAGTTTTCCCAGCTTACATTCTCTCTTTTTGTTACAAGAATTTCATTTAAGCAAAACCATCACCATTTGGAGACCACATACAGACTGTTTGTGTTTACATTTATTACTACTTATTTTTATAGTTTAAATTTCAATTAATTTGTATTGCTTATTATATATTTTATCTATCTTTGTATATTACGTATATAAATGGTAAAGCCTCTTAATTTACAAGTGCTTTTGACCATGTACAATTAAAAACAACAATCTCATGACTTTATTAAAAAATGTTTTGTTTCCTATTTTGTGTTTTATGAACTGGATATGTTCTTTCTCTTACCTTCGCTCTTACTGGCTAAGACTTCATTACTTTGAAGTTGAGCTGCAAGCGTGCTGTTTTGATTTGAGCAGCAGCTCTTCAGATCATTCACTACAAGTTCCACTCAAAGGAGCCTAATGGAGATCTTCCTTTTTTTTTCCAGTCATACCAGTGTAAAATCAAGTCACTCAAGATTAGGTCCAGGATTTGGTCATGGTGAGCAAAGAGGACAGAGCTCTGAAGCCAAGTCTATGCTAGCCAGTACAGCAGTAGGTATTAAGATAAGCCTGTGTGAAACACTACTGTATTTCTCAATTAGGCTACTTCAAAAACTTTTAAAGAACTTCTGTGTAAGTAAAAAAAAAAAACAACAACAAAATACCCAAAACTAGTTCACCGAATTAATCTTAAAAGGTTAATAAAATATTTTCATATAATCTGAACTTCAAAATAACCTTCAATTTCAGCAGATTTCCATCCTGCTCTTTCTTACTTTCATTTGGTGTCACAGTCACTACTAGGTGGTTCTCAAGCTCTTCAATTAGAAGGTTTGGAAGATTTTAAAAGCATAATAACAGCCTTTGTTCACTTCTCTCTACCCCAAAAGAAGAAAATATGCACAATATATTGCTATAGAATTTCCTTATTTCAGTACGCTGCAAGATATATATAAATGAAAAATACTTAACAGTATGTTAAGGAAAAACACTCCAAATCCACCCACAGAAAACTGTATTGATAATTGTTTAAAGTATCTCATCTAATAGCATCCAGTATTAACATGGGTCACTATCCAAACTCAAGAATACATTTGTCAAAGGACTGTGTGGGAGATCCACTGCCATTCCTTATTAACAGCACGGTACTCCTACACTTCTTCCATAATGTAGTACTTAAGGACTGTGAAGATAAGCAACATGAAGACAAGGTCAAAAATGAGCTGGAAATTTTTTGATTGACCGATACACAAAAGTACAAAACATAGATTTGTACTGGGGGTAGAGAAATGATAAGAGGGATGTCAAGATCAAGCACAAGTGAGACTTGAAAGGTTTGTGACTGTCTCTATTTAGTCAGCTTTGCAATTATTCCCTTTTTCTGATCATATAAAAGCTTTTTGTTTTCTCCCCACCACGAAGAGATAGACAACTGAATTTATTTTCAGAACTGAGTTTTATCTCTAAGTGGATGATTGACCTATTATGCTTTTCTTCATTCTAAATTTCTTACTTCTTTTTTTTTTTGTACATAAAAAAATAACCTAAACAACCAGAAGAAACAACACTGTTAGAAAAATTTCTACTTTTAAAATGAACCACAAGGCTTAAAAAATGTTATAGGTATATCTAATTGAGATAGGTCAGCTAAAACTGTAGGAATCACTACAGCTATTGATTTTAATGTAACATAACAGGACTCAGACATAACCATTATTCTTTTTCGTTGTCAGAATAGAGGTTAATAATTGTTGCCCTGAAAGTGTGAAACACAGACTGCCAATTCAAATCAGTAAATGATTTTGTTCCGATACCAACTGGGTGTAAACCTTCAATGAAATATGTGGAACAGCGCATTTACCTTTCATAAGCATTTTAGAAATACCAACCAGGAAGATTTATTTATCAACATTGGTGGTATACTTAAAATGTTGAGTAATATGCATACATGCTTTTATACCCTTGACAAAACAAGGTATTTTATCTTGGTAGTTTCCCTCAACTAAAATATTGTTTCCTGTATCACTGTAGAAAACAGTATGCAGAATGATTTAACAGTATTTCAGATCCCTAGTTCATGCTGAGTTTACCTCCTAGAAAGTTTGATAAGGTTTACACACACAAAACTAACAAACAAACAAAAACAAAAACTAAAGGGAAGTGTATATCTTGAATATATGAGTGTTGCATCCACAACAAGCTTTTGCTTGTGGTCAAGTAGGTAAGCTCATGGCCTCTTTTCTATAACAAAGACACAGAAAGTACAGGAAACTTGAAAAGGAAAAAAAAATAACCACAAACCCTAGGGATTTAAAAATCCATATTCTGAGGATTTCCCACTGAGTTTTAAAATAATAGTCATACAGGCCTTGATTCACATTTGATCTACTGTAAATAGCAAGCCTTCTAGTGCATTGACTAACTTTACTAGGAGGTGAGGCAAAATTTTTCAAATATGAATCTAATCCTAAAAATCTTCCTTGGGGATGGTAGGGAAGAGACTTTGTTAATTACCTTTATCAAATGGTAGCATAAAACTTCAAGCAAAGAAAGGAAAAGCTATTAACACACACAATGTAGTTAACTTTTATCATGCACCAAGATGAACAATCTGAAATTGCCCTGTTTTACTTTCACACAGACAGTTGCTACTGATTTTTTCTTTTTGAGAAATCCTGTTTACTGGACATGAGGGGTAAAAACAAATGCAGTGTGTTATGCAGCAACCACATATCCAAAGGCAAGGTAGTCCAAGGGATCAGTAAGAACACAAACCTTTAATGGTTGCAAACCACAGAAATACACTTGCCTGAATTTTCTACATATCCCTTTTCTGAAAGTTTCTCAGTGCATTAAAACACTACTGCACAAATAAGTACAGGTTGCCATTTGCTTTTTATGAAAATCATACTTTTTCTTCTTTCTGGAAAGCACCAACTATATATTGTCATAGTTAGGCCACTGAATTCCCACTAAAACAGCCTAAATCTTTTTGATTTCTTTTTAAAACAGCAGTAGTTCACTTGTATTTTGGAGGACCTGACCTTCTTTGTGACATCTGTCATCCATAATGTTCACTTCAGCTGAAATTCTTCTATCACAGTGAGACTGAATATAAGGTTATCCCCAATTTACTTCATATCTTCATGAATTTCAAGGAAATAGAATAATTTTTGCATTTTCTAAGAAAACTGATTCTGTAGAGAATGCTTTCCGTACGCAAATAAAAATCACTGCACATAAAAAGCATTTAAATTTTTTTAACACCTTCATCATGTCTTTAAAAAGTTGTGGTAAGATAGCAGTGCTGTTAACATTTCTGTTCCTAATCCCATTTTTATTTTCTATTTTGTGTTACGATAAATTCAATTAAAATTTTTTTCAAAGTAGTAGCTATAAATCAGATGTTGTCAAACTGCAGTGCGAAATTACAGAATAGTGTTCTGATGGTGAAGTTATTAAACTATGCATCTTAATTCATTTCTTCTCAAGTGTATGAAAAACAGAATTATTAAGTCAAAATAGCAATTAACAGTTGTAATTCATTATTAAGCATTGTCTCCTTTTATGTGCTGCAAAAAGCAGAAGTCATGAGCACTAAAAGTACATACGGAACTGAAGACGTGGAAGAAATCCATTCAAACTGCACTATTTCATCACCCCTGGATCCCATGAGGCCAGTGGAAGGGAATGGAAGGCAGTACCCAAGGGAGGTTGCTGAGCTCATCAACCAGCAGTGACCACACAGTCAGGAAGCTCTTTCTCTTGAGAATCAGCCCACAAAACACACCTTCTAGCTTGACAAAAAATGCACAGATTGAGGTCTGCATGGTGGCCCTTTGCTCTCTGGCCAATGTGCATGGCTTGTGAACAGCTCAGGGAGAAGCAGCGCATGACATCACCTCTGCCTTCAGTGACAAATGAGCAGCGTCATCAGCACCTCAGCTACAGAATCCCTGCGTCTGAAGAGACTGCACCTGGGGATCTCACCTCCTGTGTCTGACTGAGCTTTCCCATGCTCATACCCATCAGTCAGGCCAGCAGACAACTTGTCTTCTCTACTCACAGAATCACGGAATTGTAGGGGTTGGATGGGACCTCTAGAGATAATCCAGTCCAACTCAGCTGCCTAGTTTTATGAAACTTACACAAATGCAGTACCTTTGAAACAGTTTCATCTCTGAGAGATTTGATTGAAACAGGTCACTTGGCTAAAATGTGTCCCAAAGCAATAGAATAGGCAGAGACACGTAGACAGCCTTTATTCTCTTAAGATCCCACCCAAAAAGGATGAGAGCAGCCAATGCAAGAAAACGAACCCTGAAACCTCACCACAAATTTCAACAGGAATTATGGTTCAGTTATATGGGGTTTTGGGGTACAACGCTACCACTGCTGTTACAGCACAGTGCAACACCACCCTGCTGTACTTTGCATTAATTTATTGCAGTAACTGATACAAAAGAGGGGGAACTAATTCTGCCTGCAGGACTCAATGAATTATACTTAACCAGCATAATATTGTAGGGTGATACTAGAGTGCCACATGAACACAGATATAATCAAATTCTGTTTGGGGCATCATTTATTTAAAATACTTCAAGCTCCTTGCTGGCAGAGCAACAGCGAATTATCATGCTATGCTGTGCACTTCAATTAAGAAACAGCCTCATCTTTCCTATTTCCAAGGTACAGCAGAGCAAATCTAATTGTTCCATGCAGCCAGTTTTCATCTTTCCAGAGAAACCAGGGCTTCTGTTACTCTTTTTTTGTTTTGTTTGTTTTTTGTTTTTAACAGACTCATCTTCTTCTGAAAGAGGCAACGTGGGCTTTTATGAAACTTGCATCCTAATTGCAGGCAATAAACATGAACACAGCAGCAGAGGCTGTAGCAAGTGGAGGTTAAGTAAAATGAAAACAAAAGTAAGAAAAGATCTACAAAGCAAGTTCGTTTTACATGTGATCTGAATAGTTAAATAACCAGGATCTGGATTTCAGTACTCACAAGAGAAATATACGTCTCCTTCAACATAAAATAGGAAAACAAAACAATCTCTCAGACCTACAGCTTTAATGCTGAGATAGGCAAAGATATTTTATATACTGGAGGTTAGATGGTGTGACTAATTAATGAGAAATTTTTATCAAACAGGATTCTATTAGCTTTTAAAATATTTGCTAACAGCATAAAAAATCTCTTTTCTTGTACTAAGGCTAAGATCTTTGATTATGTTTTTTAAAAAACACAGAAAGATCTTGTGTGTTTTAGAAATGCAATTAATGTGTTCCTTTCAACTTGAGATCTTCATTTCATACTGAAGATCTCACCTCAATGGACAAGTATTCCCTTTATCCACTACTAGGTCCCTGTCTCTGGTATAAACAATGCAAAATGTTTTGATGAAAATTTTGCATAGAGAAGCCATGGTAAGAAATGACTTCTGGAGGTCAGTTAGTCCTAGCTTTGCTCTGAGTGGGAACAATGTCAACAACAGATGAGGCTAGCCATGGCTTTGCCCACTTAAGCCCTGAAAACGCCAGAGATGGTGATTACACAGCCCATATGGACAACACATGGCAGTGCTTCATTGCCTCCTTGGTGAATTTTTTCCTGATGCTCAACCAGAAAGTCTGGGGCTGCAATTTGTTCCTTGCTGTATTACTCACAGTACACCTTCTCTACTTCATAACTATACGTCTGGCAGCTTTGTTACTGCTTTTCCAGTAGCTGCAGGCTGTTCTGCTCTTTTTCCCCAAGTTGTTTTTCACTCTCCGTTTGGCTAGAGACTTACTGATATTTTCAAAGTATTTGTGCATCACTTGTCCTAGTCAATCTTGTTGATGATTCTACATATGTGTACACTGAAAATACTAAACCTGGGGTTTCATTTGTACAACAGAGAATAACACAAAACTTAGCAGGAATGCAAAATAAAACCCAGGTTATCAACTCAATTCAACTATTTATTCATTCTTACTAGAACAGCTGGAGGGAACAGTTGACTTTTGGATCAAAACCAAAACCTCAAGCACTGAAATTTGTAGATTTCACAGCATAGTAATGGTCCTGAATACTTAATGTCACCTTTTAAGGTTAGTAAAAAATTTTTTTAAAAAGTAAAGAATCTTCAAATGGGACAAAAATTACGTCACAAATACAACACCTCAAGTTAAACACCGTAATGTGAGTGCTGTCTTCTGAAATATTCAATTGATTTATTATTTTTATAATTTCCTGCAACAACTACTTCAGTAATAAATTTATTCAGTAATAAAATTATGCTGTCATTTTTTAAATAATCTGCTGTTCACCATAATATCTTCAGGTTTACTATTAAGCACATACATTATTTGATGAACAGAAAATCCTTGCCTTAGTGTTTTTTATACTAATGATGGAAATTCTGGTACATGGTTTAACAATTTCAAACTTTTATACAGTTGCAGGTTATTATGAAAGAACACAAACCTTGACTTTATTATCATGAATCAACATTAGTAAATATAATTGACATTTTATACAGAACCAGTTTTAAGTAACTTATTGGCAACAATACAGATGTCTCTTAATATTACCCTCTGGCTAGCGACGCTGTTTAGGCACCAGAGTGTCTGCACTAATGACTTGGAATTAAAATCAAATAAAACCTGAGAACTGTAATTCAGCATAAAGAACAACCATACTTAGTACCAATTCTTTTTATGTATTATTTGGATATATCTATTTTTTTTTTTTAATTTACAGTGGTTACTAACGGTAGAAGTGTTTGAGAGTAGATAACAAAAAACCAAATCCAATGTGCCCAGATTTCAACATTCCCCTTAGGCACACCACAGGAATTGAAATGAGGAGAAAAAGTAGACAGTGTAATTAACCTTTCTTTTACCTTTAGAAAAAAAAAAAGAAAGAAAGAAAGAAAAAAAAAAGAAGAACACTTTGAACATTAGAACTAGTAAAAATATACATGCATGTATTTCTGTCATTATTCTCATTTAAGTAATTTCTGTAGCTTCCTGAGGATTTTAATGTATTTAGGCCTGAAAAATGGACCAAACCCCTTAGATTTTCCTATGAAGATGTGAATTAAGTTACCAAAAAAAATTAAAAGAATCTGCTTTACTGGAAATCTGCTCTATCCCTCAAAGTATCACACCCCAATTTCTAGGTATCTCCTGCTGATTGGTGAGAATATATATCTGAATATATCTGAGACCCCTGCCCTACACATTACCTATATATGACTTTTTTGACTCCAGCTCTAGGGACAAAAATTTTAAACATGAAGTCAAAACGCTTCCTAGTACTTTTGCATCTTATGCTCAGGTCCTCCAGGACCCCCACACTGGGTAGACCCTCAAGGGCTAGCATTCATCATTGTTTTATCTGGTCTATCCTCAGCCTTTGCTTTGATTAACTACATTTAAATTTATCTTAGCCAACTTAGAGGAAGAACCTCCACATTTGGCCCTCTAAGGATCACTTTTATTCATTTTCTTGTCTAAAGAGCTAGACTCTTTTCTAAACTCTCATTTTTAGTAAGACAACTAAAACAGCATTAATATATTTAAGTGAGACAGTATGTATTAAACATTCAAATGAATATCTATATTGTATGGGGAAGAAATATTATTATACAAAAAAAATATGTATATATAATGTAATCTTCTTGCTTTATGGATCTGATGTACTCCAAGAGAAAAGAAAAATCCACATGATAGCCCTGAATGTTCAGATTTTGCATTTCGTTCTCTGATTTTACAATAGCTGAAAGATATGTAAAAACTCATGTAGCCAGACAGTTCCCTACTGACTACATATCTAAAGAACTTCACATGCATACATTATTTCAGAAAGTGAAAGCTAGAAATAGCACATGCCAAAAGAGGGAAAAAAAAAAAGAGAAAAGAAAAAGGAGAAGAAGAGAAAAAAACTGCACCACAACCACAAAAAAATAAAACAGAATAAAGTAAAAATAAAAAAATTCTTGTAATGAGTCTATTTCAGTTCCCATGTAAAATTTCAGGGCACTGTCTGGCCAAACTGCACCTTTCTGATGAAAAGCACTGTAATCTCATGTTGAGACAATCCAAACTACTGAGTTATGCACTGTAGAGTAAAGGGTGGGAATTGCTTCGTAAATTTGTAAAACTGACCACTACTGCTGTTTGCTGTTAAACAAGCTTTTGAAAAAAAAAATTAATTGAAGAAAAAACTGTTACCATTTTACTAGTGTGGTCCTGGAGGGCTTTTATAATTTGTTTCTCTCCCATTTTTAATCATAACTTTGGAAAATAACCACTGGCTATGAAAAGCATTCAGATTACTTTCATTAAATATAATAATCTATAGCATGGAATAGATTGACATCATTTTGATCACAGAAATAATAAGAGTTCCATGCATTGAGCCTGACAGTACTGTTATGATAAAGCCTCAACTAAAGTGTGCCTGCAGTTGCTTTGGAATGATTACAGCTCCCATTGTCTTTTTGCTAATAGTTTTACCAAGTTAATGCTTTACTTATCCAACCATACCATTCAAGTTTTATGTTTAGCTGAGGAAGTGAGGATGAATTAAGATGTCTACTAGTACAATCTAAGAGGATGAAATGAATAGTAAATGTTGATTTTAGCACACGCAATCATGATTTCCAAACTGCATTTCCCTTCTCTTTTTTTTCCTTGCCCCAGAATGTAGCAAGATGGGAAATTAAGTACTCAAAATTCAAGTCAAGACAAACAAATGCTCAAATACACAAACTTGACTTCGTTATCTTTTGGAGTACGTGCAAAGGTAAACAAACTTCAGAGTTGTGAATATTTAATGATCAAACTCTAGAAAATCTCTCCTATTAGCCTATGTGAACCAAGATTTTCAGAGAATTTCCAAGTTCACTTCTCAGCATGTTTCTGAACCAAATCAAATTTCAAACTATGGGCAAAACATGCAAACATCTGAAAAACAGAAAAAGAAAAGAATATGGGAATTGGCTTTTGGGCATGTTCATTTTCTTTTCATTGGCAAAATGACAGGTATACTCCTAAATGGAATCATGGATGTACTGATAAACTCTGTGTCATGTTTCTGCAGGACAGAGACATGTGATATGGATAATCCCAACCTAAACTGTATACGTCCATCAAATCTATAGGTTACACAATGCAGGCTATTAAAAGAGACAAAGTTAACTGTAGATGGCACTACCAGAATGTACACTCTGTGATTCGAGAATACAGTTAGGTTCAGAAGTGAAATGCAGTAAAATGAAATGTCTGCATATCTTGTGTCCTTCAAAATCATTACTGATACAGGCAGTTTGCATCACATTGTGATCTCAAAGATATCTACAGGGTTCTGCAATGGAACCAACAAATTCTGTCCAGGTACTTTCTGGAAATTATTTGTTTTCATATTGTTCCCTGTCAAATACATAATGCATTTTTGTTCTGAGCAAAACTAAGCATTTTTTATATTCTCAGCTTGCTTTTTTTTTTTTCCTCTCACTCCTAAATATTTAAACACATTCAACCTAAGAATCTCAAGCTTGTGTTAACTGCAGTTTGTGTTTTTCCCCCAAAGTGTAACTTATAATGCGCTGGTGTAGGACTGCTGAAGAGACACAGAAGAGATTGTTTTTGCAACCTACCTGCCCACAGGCCAGGCCCATGCCTCTCTCCCCCATGCCATGAGGACATGACAGATTTAACTCCAGTGCATCTGCACCAGCAACCTATGCAACATGCAAAAGGAAAAAAATAAGAATTAAAATTAATTTTGAGTAAAGTACTCTTTCCTGTGGCATTTACTTCTAATGTTAAACAGATTTCTTCATATGTTTGATTATTCTTCTTAAGATTAAAAAATAAATAAATAAAAGAGAAAGAAAGCTGTTGTTTTGATAGACTGAAAAAGAAATATGCTGGTTATTATGGAGAAAATTTTCAGACATTCATGTGGCTTTCCAAAAATACAGAGGAAACTAAAGTGAAAATAATAAATGTCAATGTCACCTCCACAATAAAGAGTTGGTTTTGCATAATGCTAAAAAAGAAATATTCTCACTGTGTCTTACTGCAGCAGCAAGAGCAAGGTTCGGGAGTCAGTGACGCAGGGAATGGCGGTGATCTGGAGAGCTGGGGCCCAGGAGTAAATTTCCCCTTTCTGCTTTAATGCATCTTTTTCTCTAGATTTTGTGCAGTTGTCTACATGGTGCAGTACATTTTGTTATTAAATATTTTTGTTTCTGAGGTCAAGCAATTTCATTGGGAAAGGTCTGCCTGTGTGCTGACTTCTCTTACCGCCTTTCATTACCCAAAATAAAGAGGAAAAAAGCTGTAGTGTACACTGGTAGCACACAAACACACTTTGCTGAATTGCATGGGCCTGAGCTGAGGAGCTCTCTCCCCGTGTCTTCTGAACATCTGTAGCTGGCATTTTGCTTTGCATTTGCATTTTGTTGTTGCTTATTGAACTGGAGTGCCTTCTGCCTGCTGCACGGCCGTGGTCTAGGAGTGGCCAGCATGAAGAGTCACAGAGGCAGCCTTCCCGCAGGCCCAACGGCAGCATGGTGACAGGACGACTGTGTGAGCAGGTCATTGTCCCCAGGATGCCACTAAGTCGCTGGGGCTCCTGCTGGGACAGTCTCAGCATCACCTCCTCCACAGGGCCTCAGGCATGAGATGAAATACGCTGCCCTTTAGAAACTGTGCAGTGCCCAAGTAAGTGTGTTGCCTTCTGCGAAGCGGGGGGGAATGGCAGCCTTGAAGCAGAGAGGTATACTACGTATGGTGCATGTACTTGAATAATTACTCTTTTCCTAAAAGGAGTAGCACAAGTACAAACAGATGAAAATATTTGTCTTAAAACTGGAGGGCAGAAGAGCAAATGGCACAATACAGCCATTCATCTCAGTCAGCTTAGAAGCATCAAAGTTCCTGTCAAGCACAGACCCCACAAAACATTTCATGGTCAATTAGGTAAATACAGGTATAATACAGGCTGGTGCTGAAGATCACCAAGTCACTTAATTATAATGTTTAGTTTCACTTTCCTAAGTCCCCAGAGTGATTTTTTTTCCTCATAGGTTTGAAACACCCAAAGACAAAAGTGAAATATCTTCCCAAATAGCCGTATGAGAATTTGAAACACTGGATAAAGAAGAAATGAAGTCCAAATGTATATGTTCAGCCACATGGAAACAAAAAAGTCAAAAGTTCCACATCCATAAGTATATATAAATATATCTACACTAAATAAGTATTATATACATATAGGTCTCTCTGAAAGTAATGCCTCCTATGTATTTCCATGAAAACTACAAAAGATATAAAAAGCACAGATAACACTATTTAATAGAGCAAATTCTAAGTGACATAATGCTGTTTTTCAACATATTCTGTGCATTATCATCAAGTGATGAACAAGAGCCTACATGCCAGGCTCATAAAACTGCAAGAGCAAAGGTGACCCTTTGTTTCACAGCTGCTATAATGACATTGTTGCTAGGAAAATGTTGCCAATGCAGTCCATCTTTCTGTGGTCCAAACAGATGGAAGAACAAGGCACGAAATCCAGACTATGTGGTAGGTGTGGTAGGACAGTCCAGTCAAGATTGGCTATGTGCTCCACGGTCTTCAAACTGGTGTGGGACCTGGTTTTATCATGTTGCAAGAGAAAGGTCATCTTTTCTGGTCTGGCTGTGGAAGTTTGAGCCTTCAGTTCAGTCAGTGTTGTGAGGTACAAGTCAGAGTCGATGGATTGTCCAGGTTCCAGGAAATCCAGAAGGATAACACATTTCCTATCCCAAAACTCTGCACATCACTTTACCCACTGAGGGTTGCATCTTGAACATTTACTTCAGTGAGGAATTCACATTCCCATTCATATTCTGAGTTGTAGTGATCACATCATGTCTCATCACTAGTAATGATGTGATACTGGAAACTGTCACATTATGTCTTGTACTGGTTCAGTAGGTCCTGACAAACTTGCATAAGATGTTCTTTTGGGTCCTGAGTGATCATTGGTGGGACCCACCTGGTGCAGACTTGGTGATATTCCAATGTTACTGTCGTAGTTGCTAACACATTGAAGTTGATATTCAGCTCTGTATGTAGTTCTCCGATTGTAATCTGCCAGTTCACGTGAATAAGCTGATTGAGACACTCTTCATTTTGCAGTGCGACAGCTGTGCATGACTGTTCAAAATGTGACTTGTCTTTCATGACTCTGTCACCACTGCTGAAACACACCACTCACCACCTCACTGTGCATCCACTGTTTGGTCTCCATAAATGTTCAGTAAATGTTGATGAATGCAAGCAGGTGACAATTTTCTACATGGAGGAATTCATTTGGGTCATAGGCATCAGATGCCACTTTGTCAGACTGCTCCTCTGCTGCCATGTGCTACATAGCACCAAAATGTAATGGAATATTGGTGAAAAAGTTCATCATCTATTGCCATACAATCGATATCCTCCTCTGACACTGTAGGCTATCTTAATAACATAGGAGGCATTACTTTTGGAGCAGCCCTTCTCTAATGCTTACAAAACATATAGATTTCAGCTAATTCTACTAATAAAATAAAACAAAATAATTCTTTACCAAGCATGTTAAATCTTTTTTTTACTTTTTATTTTTTTTTACTTTAAAGTGTATTTTTATTTCCTCTAGATATTTTAATCTATAAGGAAAAATCTGTTTCATCTAAAAACAAGAACATAGTGGTATGTTCAGATATAGACACCTTTCTGAATGAAAGTATTACTGTGTTAATCAAATATTCCTTACACTATTCCCTATGGACACAAGTACGTGTTTTTAAGTATGGGTTTTTCCTTCAAACTGAATCAAGATTTCTTTTGCATAGTCTGTTTCTGTAAGATTGGATTTATATTATAGGAAGAATGCAGTCTGCTATTATATACATTGGCTTTCTCTACTATCATTTTTGAAAGTCTGTATTAGAACTAGAATAGCATTAAATGAGCCTTTTATACTTTAAATATTCAAGAGTTTTATATTCAAAATTTCTTTCGCTGCTGTCAAACTAGTGTGCCTGTAGGCAAGGTAAGATCAAGTTAGGCTCTCAAAGGTAGAATTAAATTTTATCATGGCATCCGTCATAATATAGAGTTTGCTTAAAATGCAAATAAAAAGTATATAGATTCAAAGACTAAAGGCTTTCCAGGTATAGCTTAAAAATCCAAGGGACCATTTTTATGGAATAGATTTACTTTAGATTTACATTTCCATCATTTTAATGAAAACACAGAATAAACAAATTATAATGGACGTGCTTTAAATTCTCATTTTTCACTTTGTATTTGTTTCTTTCAGAAATACCATGTTGCAGTTCTTGTTTTTAGGGAGAATAAAGAAAGATAAATGGAGAAACACATTTAGGAAATCATTACCTCAGCCATTTTTGAAAGTTCAGTCCAGTCGTCCTTGCTATAGCTGCACATGATGCTTGCAATCAGGATCTGTAAAGAATACATAAAGGCAATAATTTTCAGCAGCATTAACCAGATTTTTTAACGCTATACTTCAGGGTGATTTTGAACATGAAATACCTCCATATGGAAAACTGCTAACTGCATACACTAGCATGTATAATGAAATAGAGTTATGCATTTCATCAACAATTAGAAAATGAACAGGAAGTTGCATTCTCTTTAGCATGCAGAACCCAACAAATCAAACAAAGGCAGTCCTGGAGAAAAAGTGTCAAGTCTACTTGTTTCTGAGGTCAGAGGAATTTAGCTATTTACTATTACTACAAGGCAAGAGGTAGTTAGGGCTTTTTAGAAATGAAAAAGATGTAAGTGTTGAGAGTTTACTGTCTAAAGTGCCAGCATGTGACCCAATATTGTAGCTGAATTCAGGAAGCCTGGACATACCAAAGGCATCCCTGAAGACCCATGTCATGCAAGTTAAGCACTGTGACAGGTAGCTGGGAATATTTAGGGTACAGGAAAATGGGAGGAGACTTTGAGGAAGTAGAGATAACCTGGAAGGGTCAAGAGTGGCAGGGAACTTTGAGCTTATGTTTTCCCAGGTTTCAGGTTTCAGTTCTCCAAGGAAAGTTCCTGTGTGTTGCTCTTCCTCCCCACTGCACACAGCACCTTCCAGGTCCAGATTTTGTTTGTAACCATGGCTTACTCTAATACCTTTGCTGAGATTAAAGTTTTTTGGTGTATTGATTTGGGTTAGAGAAACTGCCAGAAAAGAAAATTTTGGTCACATTACATCCTGTGTATGAAAGATTTGCATGTAAGTTTGATTCACAAGCACTTTTTGTTTACCAAACAGCTTTTACTAGATGCATTCATGTATGAGATGAGCTTATTCTTTCACTTTCAGTCAGTGAAACACTTCTCTTGTACTTTCCCATAATCTTGAAGATTACTGACTCAAATCACACAAAGCAAAATATTTAAAAATATGGTTTTTGACAATCCATCTCCCTAACTACCTGCAGATTCTCGGCCCATTCAATTTTCTGGTTGATGTTTTCAAGATGGGAGTCTTCTGATAAGGAAACTGTTTGCTGAAGTGTCTGCCTTACCCTTAGGTGCCCATTCGTTGGCTCTTTTCATATAAATATAGGACCAAGTTTTTCATTAAATACACACAATCATTACTGACTATACTTTTGTTCTTCCCTTGACAGAAGAAAATAGTCTCTTCTGTACAGTACTTTTGTTTATAGTTAATTGATCTTTATGTAAAATTTATGAAACATAATTTGCTCTATGTTCTATTTGAATATTTGAGATAATCTGAGTATTCAGAAAATGAACACAAATTTATTTTAAAAGATTCTGATAAATTTAAAACCCAAAATCATTTCATTGTGAAAAATCAGCTTATGAAAGAATGTATGAGAATTTTAGAGTTAAAAGATGCACTATCTGGAAGTTAGCTAGAAACTGTATCTTGTCAAATTCACACTTCTTATACAATAATAAATTAAAAAAAAAAACAACAACTCAGACACTGACAACATGATAAGGATCTTCACAGATTGCAGACATAATCCACAGTATATCAGAAATCTACAGAATTGTGCTTTAGTATAAACCAATTTTTTCAGCAGGGGAAGTTGTAAGACAGGGGTGACTGACTGTATTCACAAGTAGCTGAGTTGGGTTACGTCAAGTGTTATTAATGAAATTTGAAAATTCTGCTGGGAATGTACAAAAGAGGAGGAACACGATCTATGTTCTTTCAAAGAGCTGTTAATTAAGACATGTCTAATTAATATTGATCAGTTTTAGCATTCACATTTAAGATTAAGTACATACTTTTGACAGAAGCAGTGGTTTACAACAAAAATAAATGAATGTAAACATTACATTTCTATTGTATGTGTCCACGCAAAAATTGTGATCTCAGAGGAAATAATGGGAATTTACATACGATAGGAATTCTGTTCTTTCTTTTTTCCCCCCTCAGTGTTCTCTTATATCTTGAAATTAAACTCGATTCCAAGGTGGGGCACTCCACATTAACAAGCTGTCCTTCCTCAAGTGTCTGTTCCTCCCCCAGATGCCTCTACAGCCCTTTCATTTGGAACCAGTACCAGTAAAAAAAATAATAATAATAATTAAAAAATAAAAATAAAATAAAAATAAAACAAAACAAAACAAAACAAAACAAATAAAATAAAATAAAATAAAATAATAATAAATTTTATGTGGACATCTAGGGGCACTACCTGTGATGTCTGAGGTCAGAGCCTACTCATAAATCTTATTCAGGCATCAAAGAAGAAAAAAACAGAATATTATCTCTTATTATTTACAGAAAGTAGTACAAGGCAAGTAACAATAGGAAGTGATAAAAATCAGTGGTTTCATTCGAATGTAATAAAGAGAAAATGTATCACATTTCAGTTGATTTTTTTAAGAACTTTCCAAAAGGCATCCTAGCCTGACAAGCTATGTATCACATTAGAATCCTTGGAGCCAGCATCCCACAGCCCACCAGTGCATGGTCCCCTGGGCAGCATAGCCTTCTCTCGCCTCCTCAGATCTGCAGTGGCAATACTGGTCTGAGTTTATTTACAGTTGTTTGAACTAATATTGCAGGGTGGAACCATGCTTTACTGTCTTACAAAAGGGGACTCTGACAGATCTTACAGATCTGCCACTAAAGAGCAGTGAATGCTAAATGAAGTGACTAAATTGCTGCTTTGTCATTGCTTGAACGAGGGCTGCTGTGAAACCGTGCACTACTGAAGCACAGTGAATCCCTGGCCCATTCCTTAGTCCACATCAAAAGCTTGTCTCACTTCTGCTCTTCACCCAGACAGCTATTGAGCCATGGTGCGGAGACACTGCCACACTGCCCCGTGCCCACCCAACCACGGCGAGGTGGTCATCATGGCCCCACCATGCAAGTGATGGCCAGTGTCTCTAGATGTCTGTAAAATGGCAAATAAAAGCTTGTAGCATCTGACCCTGATCTCTGGAAGAGAATTTCTTAATGAGGAAAGAAGGAAGTCTAAAAAAGAAAACTTTTGGTGGAGGGAGGGAAGATAGAGAAGGGAAGCTGTATACTGTAACATTTAGGACATTGAGTGAGATGAATATACTGTAGCTAAAGCACATAGTAAAAAGCTACATTTCACACAAACCTGTAATACACACATTAGTAGCTATTCTACCTAAATGGACTCTGACAAGGTACTTTCCACAGTATTTAAAATATTTTTTTTTGCTCTGTTTATAATAATCCCCTGAATGCTTATACTAGAAACTATTTCCCTGGTGAATATTTTTCTTTTTCATTGTTTCTATATGTATGTCTCATATTAATGCAATAGCGTTAAAAGAAATAAAAAAGATGAGGTTCACCATTACATAGGTTTTCAAATGATCTTTCTTCCACAGCACACAGAATTCACTGCAAGATGTTTCAAAACAAAAGGCAGAAGGGAGAAAAAACAACTGGCCCCCCTTGTGATCAGACAATCTTGAGAACATCTATTTAAAGCCAGGAAACAGCAGAACTCTAGGTAGACAATTACCATTTGTCCTGTACTGCTCTGCAGGGAATAAGGGAGTTTCAGGACACTCAGAGTCTGAAAAACTCTCAGGGGGTTGGATTTAAGTGTGAACTCTGTCAATTCTCACAAATTTAAGAAAACATGATTCTCTACACTCATACCTTTTAAAACAGGTTCTTAGTTGTTCCTAAGGGCTCACTGCTGTTCCTAAACCACTCTTCCAGGCCTGTGCCTGGTCTGACTACACTTAAGGGAGCTCAGACACCCTCAGCATTTCTGTTTCTCACTGATACACTAGGTTTGAGCATCAAGTGTCTGCATGCAATCCATTTATACACTGCTGCTGGCTTCAATCGGTGCCTCATTCCTATTTCTCAAACACTTGCAGAATCCCCAGGATTTTGTTTTTGATGTGCACAGTTCTTACAGAAACAGATTCTGAGCACCTTCGTTAGGAGTTTGTTTCCCCGAAAGCTGTAAAATCAACAGGAGTTTTCAAGAAGGCAGAAGGATTAGTTTTGTGACAGCTACCTGTTTGGGAAAGAGAGATGTGAAATAGGATAAGTGCTCAGACTGAAGGCTACATGAAGACTCAGATTTCAAATACCCACAGAATTATTTTTGATTGATCTAAACTTCAGAAGTTATTTGTGATTTGGTCAGATGGAGAGATAGCGATCTTCCTTTCAAGACAATTCTCTTATTCCTACACACCACAGCACAGCCTTACCACACAACCTGCTCTGTCTGAGCAAACCCGAGTGTTCTTAATCAGAATTCCCCAGGAAAAGGTATTTACTAGAAGGAAGCTAAGCACTGAACACACAATCTTTTAAACAATAGCAAAAATAACCAATTTAATTCATCATTCACCGGAAGAAAGTATATCTAAAGCTACACCAGCACATTAGGACAGGAGTTGCTCTTGGTAGCTGAACTACTATGTCAAAGCATTAAAATCCCCTCTGTCTGGATGAGTGCACATGTCCTCATCTCTGATTCACCCTCATCTATGCACAGCAAGAAGCTGGCACATTCAAAGACTTTCCTGAAGATCCAGCACATGTCAGTATGCGCCAGAGCATTGGTTATATGTTACTAAAAAACAGATCACATATTATCACTTAACAGATTCCTTAGCTCTTTCAGTGAGAAAATAAACAATCTTGCAAATATCTAACAGAAAAATACACGCGCTGTGTAGGGTATTTTTGTGGTTTGCAGTCATATACTAAAATGGGCAAATGAAACTTAGGCCAAACTCTTCTCTATCCCCAAGATCCCCAGGATTTTAGGGGTTAAAGATTTCCCACCTCACTGAGACTCGTAATGCTAGTCTTTGTCTCTGCAGAACTATAGAATCATTAAGGTTGGAAAGATCACTAAGATTATCAAACCCAGCCATTAACCCATATCTGTGAATGCTTTAAACCATGTTCCTCAGTGCCATGTCTACACTTTTCTTAAAAACCTCCAGGGATGGTGGCTCCACCACCTCACTTGGCAGCCTGTTCCAATAACTTATCACTCTTTCAGAGGAAAAAATTCTTCTTATATCAAACCTGAATCTCCACTGCTTCAACTTAAGGCCATCACCTCACATCCTATCACTTGTTACTCAGGAAAAGAGGCCAGCTCCCACCTTGACCTTTTATGCAGTTGTAGAGAGCTACAAGGTCTCCCCTGACCCCCCTCTTCCAGACTGAACAATTCCCTCAGCCACTTCTCAAAAGACTTGTGCTCCAGACCCATCAACAGCTTAACTGCCTTGAATCTCACACTAGCTCAGCATCAGGAGAAGTTGCAGCTATGCCACATCTTGCCAGCAGAGATTTTGAGAGGCTTAATTCCTCTCAGTGTCACTTGTAGCAGTCCTCTGCTTTTCCAAATGGCCACAGTTTGATGAAATGATCATCCTTGAGCTCATCCAACTGGAGATAGCGATGTATAGAATGTTTCTAATACATACCTCACAAGATAGAGGATTAATGCAGTAAATATTCTAAATTGCACAAACATACTTAAAAGCAGTATGAGCACAAAGACTTACTGTTGTTAAATGACCCTCATTAAACCAGCTCAATTTTGATGCTTTTTAGACCCAACTGGGTTTCTCTTTACACTTTCTTGTAATTTTTGATTTGTTGCAGAACTGAAATAAAAATAAGCTTCTTATTAAAAACTACCTAGAACATCAAATCCCATTCAATAAGAAAGTTAACAATTGTAAACCCTGTCATGTCTCTGAGAAGCAGAGGAATTATCTTGTTATCAATTTAATAATGGTACATTGAAGTAAATGATGCCATCCACTGACACCAGTAACACTGTCTCCCCTGGGAAATTCACGTCTGTAGGAACTGTCAATCTAGATGGATGTGGACATATTAAACATTGTACCTACAGTCCATAAATCTTTCTATGCTACCTTAATAAAAAGATTCTGCATGATGATAAAGACAAGTAATGCGGAATGTCTTGACACTGCTGACCCATAATTCTCTCTCTTCTCTCTTTTCAGAGAGTAGAGTGTAAATAATTCAACAATTGCTGACCAATTTTTACTCCTTAACTTACAATTAGAATACATTTAAGATAATTTTAGTAAATGAAAATAAGACAAGTGGGGGATATTAGTACAGTTATTACTTAGATTTTTGTAGCAAACCTTTTGAATAAATCCCCGTTTTTAACATGACTTTATATTGAGCTCTCCACAGTGTTTTTCATACTGAAGTGGAACTAAGATACTATAGATGTACACAAAAACAATCCTAACATTATCAGCAGGCAAATATGTTTGGAGAAGTTGATGATAGGAGTACAAAACTATTATCATTTGCTCACCCTACAACATAGGCAAAGTCAGTACAAATCTCAACAAAGATTCGCTTCTCAGGCAAATAGAGGTGCTCATTTTGAAAGGCAGCTATTTTCTCATGATGATTCTACTTCTATACTATCAATGAGATTCCATATATTTAATTATTTGATGGATGTCAGTGAGGTAGTATCTAATGTCCTCAGACAAATTTTAAAAAGCCTACTTTGGAAAACAACAGAATGCTGTTGCTTTGACAAGGGTACACACACACACAGAATTGTAGGAGTTGTAAGGGGCCTCTAGAGATCACTGAGTCCAGCCACCCTGCTAAAGCAGGTTCCCTATAGCAGGTCACACAGGTATGAAACTAAACAGATTGCCATTTGGAATTGGCAGCACCTGTGGGAAAAGAAGGGAAAAGCTTAGGTTTGTAACTACTCTGCCATGTAACTACTCTGAAATCTAACTCTGTATCAGACAGCACTGGGGCAGGAATTGGGCTACCCTGCCCTTGGCCCTACTAGTACGCATAATGGTGTAGACAGAGACCACTCACATGGAAATGGTTGCTAAATGAAAAGCTGTTTTCATTAAAACATTTCAAGAGAAGGTTACCAACTTAGAATACAACTAAAAGTAAAGTGAATGGACAGAACAAAAAAAGATCTGATACACCTGTACTTCCTGTGCTTAAAGGTACTCTTGATCAAGACAGTAATTCTTGAGGACAGAAAAAAAGACCCTGAAATGTAAGTTCTCCAGACAGATATCTAATGAAAGAAATTACAACACTTATAGAAAGAATTTCACATATTTTATGGGATTAAAAAGAATACATCCTTTTCATGATGGACCATTGAAAATTTCACTGCCCCATGTAAACCCTTCAAATTTCATTGAAAATTATCCATGTGGCTGAAAACTTTGCAGGAAATTGAGCAGAATGGTTAAGATTTCATTTTGGATAGCAAAAACTATGTCCAACCTTTAACGTCTTCAGTAAAGCGTGAAACTGAATACAAGTGAATAGAAATTAGCATTACTGAAAGGCAAATATTCAAGTTAACAAAGAAAAATCCAAGAGAAGAGAGATACTCATTCTCAGTTGTATTCCTAGCAAAGAATACAGGAAAACTCTTGTGTATCTGCCATACTCCTGCTGTATTTCTGTACTTTCGGCACTGTTTTAATATAAAGAGAAACCAGACGAGGCCAATATAATATTGGAGAAGCTAACGGAAAAAGAGTATATCTAATTCTAGGATGTTTCAAATGCCTGCTATGACCTGTAGCAGAAGCTTTACACCAGGGTGCTGACATAATACTTTTTCCTTAAGAACACATACGGAAACAACACTCGCAAGAGGCAACACAAATGTGTTGGGTTTTTTCCCCCATTTATAGACATCTTTTTCTCATCAAATTTTCTGCTGAGATATATCCACAGTCCTTTTTATAACAGTTCTTTGAGTACCTCACTAATCGTTACTGTTTATTCTCACAGTAGCACAGGCAACTCCCCGCAGGGTGCCTCTCTGAGTGGGGAAACCAACTGAAGCAAATACGCTCAAGGGCTGCAGGCTGCTCCTACGGAGGGAATGAGTGACCACTGAGTGAAAGGTACCCCAAGATCCCTCTCTCCAGTTCCTCCAATCTCTGATTCCTTCCAGAGACATGCAGATTTCATAAATTTCCCCTATTACTTAGCAATAAAGCTACCTAATTTATTAGAAAACAAATTCAGTTTAAAATAAAAAGAGACAACGTGCACACTGAATAATTTTGTTAGAGTTCCCTGATTCTTGCATTAAGTCAGCCAGCAATTCCCCAGGATGTATCTGTCTCTTTCCATCCCCAAGAAGTCCATCCTCTCTATTCCCTTGTTCCATCACCCCCAGGGCTTCCTTTAATTCACTTCCTTGGATTTGAAGGGTTGGGAAAACTAGCAGTCTCTGTTCAGGTAGAAGAGGAAAACGTAGCTCAGAGGAGGGAGAAAAAAACCCTACTCTTTACACTCTACGGCTCTGTGATCCATTTCACCATGTGACATTGTTAGTGCCAAAGCAGTGCTTGGGAGTAGTAAGTGATTTTGTCAGCCTAGTTGCATCCTCCCAAGATCCCCCACTCTCTCTCTGCTCTATTACCATTGTAGCAATACTCTAAAAAGCACTGATAATTACCCGATTTTGCACAACCAGCTCTTAAGTTATGCTGTTCTGATAGATGAGGGTATGGTCAACAAGAAGGTGCGCAGGAACAGGCTGTATGTCTTGTCCACTTTTCAACAAACTATCTGAGGTCTTTGCATACTAACTGTGCAGATGAGACCTATTGATCTCCTAGCTATTTTCCTCTTTCTGGTTAGATATCTGACTTCATAAAGAAAACTTCCTTGCTCTCCAAGATCTGCCTGCTGAATGGGACAAGTTCACCCCACGAAGGGAGACAGCCTGCAAATCTTCACAGGAATAAGAATAAGAGGTGTTTTCAATGGCCACAGTGGGGCCAGTGAGGTCTCCACCAGAAGTTCACTGAAATTCATTTACAAGTAGTCTTTCTGGGTTACTTTCCCATTAAGCAACATGGCGTAACTGTATAACATTAACTATTCTACCATTTTCTAGCAATGCTCCATCTTCTTTTGAGAATTTGCCTTCTTCTCCAGAGGCTAGAATAATTCTGCTGAAGGTTACTGAAATTTGCACTTCTTTGGGCATCTTCCCTGAATCAGTATTGCTTCCTCTGAATTTTCTGATTCGATAATCACTCTGCTTTGAGCAGAAACCCAGACTAGCTCACTTCACTTCCTGAAGCCCATACCAAACCTGAGTTTTCAGATGATCCTATGAAAACTCCCTGCACAGATACGCATGGTGTTTTGACCTGATTCTCTTCAGAATCATCCCATACCCTTGCATTAAGCAGAGAGCCACTTACCTTTAGAAATTCTGACACTGTCGAGACTTTCCCTGGCAGAGGAACCTGCTGCAGTCTTGTATTTGTGCAAACATGCCTTTTATCTCTATATTTTGCTCTCTGTTCTCTCACACAAACTTCAGCCTATCATCTCTGCTCCCTTTTGAGGTCTGCTTCATTGCTGTCTGTACTATTTCACGCTGTGATCTTGCAGAGCCAGTTTATTTTTCTTCATTGTTACCTACCTCTGGATTTTGTTCTCCCTCTTAACTGTATACTAAACTGACCATTCTGCAGTTCTGCTTCTTCTACCACTATCTGAAATCATGCTGCTCTGCCTTTTAATAAGAATCACTTGTTTCAGAGATGGAGATGAGACCCACACCCCAGCAGAAAAACCACTTTCACAACTACAGTGTGCCATCCACCTGCCTCACACAACACACAAACCCCACATTGCAGAAAAGCAAAATACCCGGAGCACTCATACAACTTCATCCACTCTTCCCCAGCTTTCACTACTCCAAATGAACAAAAGTAGCCCTCATGAGTCGGAGGAAGACAACTAATTCTCATCAGGCTCACATTAATGGCAACCCTAGGCTTATTTAACAATACACCTGTATCAATACAAGTATTCTTGTGATGTCTTAACAGTGATAGGCAGCATAAGGCTTTGACACAAGAGAAGTACCATGAATTTTAGAAACACTACCTTGAATTTTAGAGCTGTGACTTTTTTTCAAATCCTAACATCTAACTATTCCGTATGGGCTGAAACAATACATGTAATTACAGTTCAGTAACAAAAATGTTAGATATAAAGAGAATCACATGAAAATGAAATTTGGAATAGGTCAGAAACATTCAGCTTTAAAAAAAACATGTAAAAATAGGCCATCAAAAAACACTTTTCTGAGGAGCTGAGGCTGACATAGCAGCAGGGAACAGGATAGAAAAGTATTCTGTTTCTTACCACTTACACTGAACTTCAATGACTCATAACAAAGGATGTATTTAGGTCTATTTAAACAATACCTTGGTTTTACTTGGTTTTAAATGTTTAGAAAGTAAGTACTTAATGTCAAATTTTCCTTTGCAGTTAAATGACTGTTCCATCTATTCTAGATATGTACCCAAGTTTTATACATACAAAAACATTTCTGTTGATTGAGAAGTTACTACTGATCAGAGCACCTGCAGCAACTGACTATTTCAGTGCTCTTTCAAACTCCATAAAATACCAGAGTAATACTGTAAGAAGGAAAGAGTTCAGCTTTTTTGAGCTGGCCACCCAATTTTACTTGTTTATTACTTGCTACCTAAACTTAACAGTGATCATGGTTCATTACTTCCAAACAGAATTTTAAAAAGGACTTGGATATAAAAGCAGAGTGAAATGATGTCTAGGATATGGGAATGTAACACATACAAGAGGTTTCATGACTACAACTGAGTAGATGTTTATGATCACAGTTCCTAAACTTCATGCGCATAAAAAGTTAAAAGGATATTAACAGTGTTCAGGACATAGAACAAGATCAGTTCAAAGCCCTGCAAAAATTCTACTTATCTACATCTTTTCTGAGGATAAACATACGTATATGTAAATATACATATATATATATCAGAACCTCTTATTCCCACATTTTGAAAGGAAATTGAGATCTTTTCACAGCCCCTCTTGCTAGAAAGCGCCAGGAGCTGGGATAACATCCAGCAATTGTCAGTCATTGGAAGAGCTGGCTCCAGCTGTGGTGGTGCCTTTGCCTTTCTCATCTAAGCTAGTACATGTCTGTGCAGAGTTAACTCCCCTACTGTAGTGCAGTTCATATCGGTAAAACAAACACTTTACTTGATCCTGAACAAAAATAAACTCTTTGATGGTATGGCTGCATCTACACTAGGGTTCTGCAAGGACAGTAGTTAGATGTGATTTTATTTTTAGTATTCTTAGCCTACATAAGTATGTGAGCAAGACTTTTAAATATAGACCTAGCTTTCATATTTTTCTTCATTAGAGCTCTAGCAGAATGCCTAAAATGCAAACCGCATCATAGAAATTAAGTGCAGACTATGGGCTGCAGGAACAGCATATATTCATTACTTTTACCAGGTATAAATTTGTTTTATTAGCATTATAGTAATATACAGTATGTAAAAGAGAAAGAAGCAGAATTATCTAAATCATATAAGCTCAGTGCCTCATAAAATGTTAAAATCATATCATAGTCAGTAAAAAGGAATGTTGTAGCTACTGCGCATTTTAAAAGATCAAATTTTGTAATGTAACCCAATTGCCTATGACAAACTTGAAATGGAAATGGGGAAAAAAAACTAGGGGTGGGTGAAGGTAATTGTTTTGCACAAGTAATAAGGTTAGCAGAATTTTAGCATTTTTGCAAAGTTAAGAATTTAGTTTTGATAGATCATTCTTTGTTAACAATTTTAAACCAAAAAAATTTTGCCCCCTTTAAAAAAAACAACACATTCCCAGAAGGTCATTTTCTCCCCATCCAATGGCAACTTCTACATCGTAATTTTAAAACAATAACTACCCAGCAAAGGGCATTTCCTAGGGAGTAATGACTGGCTGGGAGGAGTTGATGGCCCGAGGCACTGCTGAGGGCCATTAACCCTGGCCAGTTATTAATCGCTGGGAAATGCCCTGCACCAAGGTTGTTATTGCTATTTTAAGCACAGATTTGGGGGTGTGGGGAAATGGACATCTTTGTGTACAGATTTTTTAAATGCATGATGCAATTTTCTTTGTGGCAGTTTATGGAGAACATTTCTAGAAAAAATAACTGCTCTGTCTGACACACAGCCAGATTTCACAGATCGCTTTCCAGCATTTCATTGTGTGCATGGTAACTTACAAATCCAAAAAGCAGCTGGGGATTTAAAAAATCTTTCTATTCTCTCTAAATAATACTCTGTATAGAAAAATAAAAGGGAGTTTGAACCTTAATAAGAGGTATAAAAATATACGCCTATTCATATCACAGTCAGCAGAAATACATTCTAGAAATTTTTTTAATCACGCTATCTTTACGTTTAATGCATCCCCTTCATCGAGATTCCTGATTAATGACCACTCACATCTCTCTTAAAAAGGGAATTTTTAGCAATAGCAATGGTCAAAAAAGCAGTCTGAACCAGCTTCAGCTGATGCTGGCCATTAAGGAGTTTGTCTTTTCCAATAATCATGAAGATTGGGTCATTTTCTAGGAGATAGCTCGTGAAGTATTTCAGAAACTGCTTTAATTTTCTCCTAGTTCTCACCCTAAGGCTAAAGTTTTAAAGATGAGCTCATAGGCCTCACAAAATTGTGAAAATTGTTCTTTTCTTGCAGAGATCAATAACTCACTCTCCGAATCAAAAGGGTATTCTTAGCATACGTACAAAAAGTTCTCTGCCTTACTGTGCTACTTACTTACTATTTTTCAAACCATAGCTGTGAAAGTAAAACAAACAAAATAATTCATGGCTTTATAACACACATAGTAAGAAAGTACAGCTCTGCACTAAACAAATTTGACAGGTTTCTAAACAAAGTGGTCATTTCCAAGATGGCAACATAAAAGATCATCTCACATTTCTCCTCAAGGTCCTAATTTGTCACCACCAACAGGTACATTTGAATCACTGATTGTCAGAATCTCACTGAATTTACTGTGGGGTCATACTTTCAGTTACAAGTTGCAGTTTTCTGAAGAAGGTATGTGTTTTCTTGAAATAGAATTCACTTGAGTTGGTGGTAGGAATATGTGTTCCCAGTCTTTGCCAGGTTAGTAACCATATTCTTAAAAACAGAACAAAACACATTAAAAACAAGATGAATACAGTGGTAGTTGGGACCAATTACTCAGACATGTACTTCATGATCAATTGAATGAGCATGAACACATTATTTCTGGATAAATTTTTAGCTGAGTTTTTTGTGTTTCTACACGTGACCATTCATGACAACCACAGCCTTCTTTAAATATTTTTTTCCACTAAATTTGTCATCAGCCCATGTGTATCTTCGGCATGAACTGCCAAAGAGTTTTGACCTGTGAGAGTAAGTCCCACGGCCACTGTGTCATGTGGAGCAGCATCTCCTGCCACTTCCTTCCACCTCTTCATTCTGGTTCTGGTCCAGCTGCACCCTTGCTGAGATGAATACATCAGAACTGCGCAGTCTATTCGAAATGTAAAAGTACAATGAACCAGCACTGTGGCAGTTTCTTTACTCTCTCTTCCTTTCCTATAAATTCTGTATACGATATGCTTTATTTCAATGTTATTGAGCATTAAGCCAAGATTTTCACAGCACTCTCTGCTACAACTTCAGTACAGCTAGCTCAGAATCAATCACTGTATATATAAATTTAGTACTGTTTTCTCCTACGTGCATCACTACATTTGTCTTCATTTAATTTTGATCTGGCAGTTCATTGGCCAGTCACTCAGTAGTATAAGATCCTCTGCAATGCCCTTACAGTTCAGCTCTCATTTGTCTGCCTACAAGACTTAACACTACCAGCAAAGTTTACATTTTTAAAATTCTCTCTTTTCCAGATTGTTAATAACCATTTTAAATAGGACAGAACACAACACAGATCCCCAGAGAACTAAACTGTAGGTTTCTATTCAGTGTGAAAATTAAGTATTTATTCCTTAAAATTGTTTACTGTCTTTAACTAGTTGTATATTCATGTGTATCTCTTTCCTCTAACCTTACAGAATCTTTCTTCTAAATTTTCAGTGAGGGATCCTACCAGACTCTTTTGGAAACCAAAGCTGCTTTCATTAGCTGAGTCTCTTTCAACATTCTCAAATCACACTTTTTAAGGTATGGCCTACCACAAAAGCCTCCTCCCTTTTTTTTCTCCCTTTTTACTAATTCTATTCTTTAGAAGAGCACTTGCTAATTTGCATGCAAGGACAGAAAACATAAGGTCTGCGGATCTCTCCTGCAAAAGAGGTGTTAGCTGACCACCTGCCAGTCCTCCACTACTTTTCAAGCCTCAAGCAAATTTGCTACAGATAACATTATTGTCAAAATCAGAAATAAATGCTGTTAATAGGTAATATTTTTCCTGTACTATCTCATTTCTTCACTGACACCTAAGCATCAAGAAGTTAGTCTACAGAATTGTATTTTGTAGCTCAGTCTCACCTCTATTAATATTTTGTTCATCTGAGGTTTGAGAATTTGTTATGAACTGTGAAAGAGCCTTTCCCAGAAAACTTCCTTCCTTATAAGAATATGTGGTCTCAAAGGACCAATACATCAACATTTCTGTTGCTAGCTTCTGTTTTTATTCACATATTTTTTGCAAATAGAAAATGCTGTGCCTACAGAAAAGGACCTCTGGTGTAAACCCACTGGGTAAATTGAAGTTCTTGATGAATTCCTCCTTAGACTGCCGAGAGGAAAACAAGTTCAGCAAGTTCATGAGGAGCTGAACAGGTGTCAGGAGAAATGAGGACACCCACAAGAGCTGGGATAGTGAGAACTCCCAAGGAACATGCAGAGGTGTATTTTTCAATTCTTCTTTACAACAGCTCTTTTCTCCCCCTTTGCTAGGTAGCATCTTACTGTACTATTTTTCAGCCTCCCTTTTCCCTATGGTGAAGGATGAAGAGAAAAAGGAAAGGCAGTTGTATGCTCCATGCTCTGAGACCTCATCTACTCATCATAGCAGACAAAGGATATTGAGAAATCTTGACCATTCTTGCACTCCACATTAGCTAGGGACAAGTTCCTGGGCAAGGTAGCTAGTATGAGTACTTTATAGAAACCTTGTCCTCCCTTTTCAGCTAGGATTTCCTCTGATGTTAAGGGACTAGGCTTGCTGCCAGCTTTCTGTAGTGAAAGGGATCTTTTCCATATGGTGAATTTAACAACTGCTGTGTGGGTTTTTTCACCTCCTACTAAGCAAGTATGATGGTTGGCTTTGGGAAATTTAAGCTGCAGCAATAACAACTTCTGGAGTTTTTAGTGTGATTTGTGGATCTGAAATTGAGATCAGAGAATCCAGGTAATTGCTCAGCACTGCTGGGCAGTTCCATGATAAGCAGTGGGCATGCTTATGGGCAGCATGGCCTGTGTGTCCCTCGCTCTGTCCTTTCCTGTTGACGTGTGTCTTTTTTTGTCATTTACAAATGGAATTCACAATCCTCATTCAGGTCTACACAGCACATGGTTGCTGCTGGCACAAGGTGAGGTCCACATGGGAACAGCCCCACCCTGCTTATTTTCTTCTAAGTTTGTAGATGTTATGTCTTCCACAATTAAGCTTGTCCAGGTGTCTGTGCCTTTTCAAGTGAATACATACATATATATGCGTCCACTAGAGTATAAAATATGGTTTCCCTGTGTGGAAAGCTAAATCTATCTATATTAACCCAAGAAAGAACAGGTATGTGTGGAGAACACCCTACTAATGATTTGACCTTCAGTTCTTCTGAACATAACTCCTGAAATCATGGAGAAGAAGGTTCTGCCTTTCACTTTCTCTAACCACAGAAATTACAAATGTTCCAAATTCCAAATACCAATGTTGAAAAAATTAATACCATACATAATCCAAATCCATCATAGTGACTGTTATCTCAAAATGTAAATAGTGTGTACAGTACACAACATCCCACGGACCTCTAAACACTCATCAGAAGTAGAAGTCATAATAATGCCTGCAAAAATGCTCAAATTATTCCTAATATGCATAGTGAGAAAGATAAGTTCTACCTGTTCTTACAGGGAAACTGTGATATCTATGAATTCTCTGTATATTTAAAAAAAATCCAACTTATATCCCTATTATATTTCAAAGAAGAACTGAATGAAAGATTTTTTCAGATATATTGATTAATTCTTCCCAGTAACAAGATTATAGAAGATATACTGTTAGTGCAGAAAGGGTAAACATTTACAAAAAATAAAAATGTTTTCCAGTGCACTAGCTGCCTTGTTTCATATCTCCATGGATAAATACTAAGTATAATGTAGTATTATATTACTAAGAACTCCAGGAGATCTTTATCTTCTTTAGACAGTGCTACCAGGAAGTTGTTTATCAGTCTGGAATTCAATGATCTGCTCTTCTCACTCACACTTCTGGCATGGCTATTCCTGATAGGTGTTCCTAGGACATTCTGAACAAAATTGTTGAACAAAAATATATCTTTAACAGTTTCAGCCTTGAGAAGCTGCTCTCTGCTGACTAACTGTCAGAAGCACTGTCAGCAACGTTCCACATGCAGCAGAACAAACATTAGGAAGACCAGATTTTTCAGCTTAGTTTTGGGGTCCTAGAGTACTGACTGTTTCTAGCAGAAGAGGTTTCTCAATTCAACACATCACAACACAATATCTGAATAACAGATGTCATAGCTGATAATCTGGTATCCTATACAAATTCCTTGGAATCTTACATCAGCTCAAACTCATTCATGTTCAGGAAGGAGGCAAAAAAATTATGTTTAAGACTTCAGTATACAAACACAGCAATACTGAAAAATATTCAGCATGGCATCTTCCAAGATCCCAGTTTTTTATTTTACAAATTTCTTAGAAAATTTCTGGTTTGTGATGGACTTCTTTCAGCTCTATGGTGAATGACATTTCCCATGCAATCTATTTTTCTTCAAGTGTCATTTCAAAGGCCTTTATCAGCAGTGTGTAACCTCCACTGCATGAGCTCAGACACAAACAATTTATATATTGATACTTTTTAATTAATTTGTTTACTTTTGGGTACCAGTTATGGTTTTGGGAAGGTGCTGAGAGGCTAATCGGCAACTGTGCCCATCACCATCTCACCAAACCCTCAGGTCACAGTATTTGGTAGATAAGTGTTTTACCACTTTCAGACATGTATCTCCCCAGTGCAAATGCTGAAGAGGTTCCAGGGTGATATGAAGCCTTAAAATCTTTAACTTGCTACAAGGTACTGTAAATTCACAGACCTGCTTATGGGAGTGGAAGAATAGACATCTGTGTAAGTAGCTGATTAACCAACTCAAACAAGCAGGCTTAGCTATGATAAACAAAAATTTTGGACGAGGGCCAGTTTGTAGGCTTTTATTCTGAAGAAAAATGTGCTACCAGCAATATATCCAATTCCTCTGCAATCACCGAAAATGATTCTCCAGTCTTCCGATTCTGCTGTGCTCCTGGTTTTACTGGCACGTAAAGATTTATTGCCATTACCAGTATTCACAGTTCCCAGCACAGATAACAATTACATTGTAACTGATGTCAAATACCTGAGTATTAAACATCAGCAATAAGTTGTCTTGCAAGGTTCTATAGTTCTCTTTTCAACTTTCTACTGATTATTACAGTTTGTAGACTTGCATAAATAAAAGTGATTCTTTTTCCTTTGAATATTTCATTCCTGATCATATCATGGAGTGAATTCTCCTTGCCCAAATTCACATTTCGTAAGTAACCGGTTTCTTGAGTATATGATAAAAGACCATTTTGTCTGCAAAGTACACTAATTCACTATAAAGTCAGGTAACTCCTTAATAAATAGAATACAAAAGCCAGACATATTTTGGCAACAGTGTTAGATCTTTTGTCCAGCTATCTAAAGCACTTCAAATATCATATGTGCAAGCAAACAAGCGCTCAGGGAGCATTCACACAACAGCTACTGTGTGAAAACAATTACCCATTCCTGTCCTTTCCCAAGTCCCACTCCTGAGCAGAATATCTCCCTGTCTAGTTTGGGTCAGCTGTCTGTGCAGTGTCTCCAGGGTCATATCTTGCCTGTTTTCTCTAGGGCAAAGGGAGAAAACAGGAAGGCCCTGACACTGGGCAAGCACTACTCAGCATGAGTTGAAACCATTCCCATAGTAGTCTGCCTACCTGTGATACCCAGGACTTAGACAAAGGATGTTAAAGTCAGAGAATTACATCATATTTAGGTTCAAACTTTCACTATTATGAAGCCCAGGCACAGTAAATAAAGTGATGTGAACCTGAGCAAAGAAACACATGGTCCATGTACACTGAAGTAGTACATTATACATGCAATATTTAACTTCTACTGTCAATAAATGTGTGTAAGCACTCTTATTTCAACTTCAGGAAGAAGAGAAAAATCTGACTGCCTTCATGTCATGATGTACTCAGGAGTGTTCTCTATTTTGTTCATAGCTGAACCATGGAGGTGATAACTTCAAGACAGAGGATAACCAGGCTGTGGGATTTCAAGCTCTACCTTGATAATGATTGAGGTGAATTTTACTTCCCACCTTGCTGTTCTTAATTCAGTAGAACAGGAACTGAAAATCACTTATGCCTGCTAGCTGGCATCATTGCTCACAACTTTCATTACCTTCTAGACAGATATCCCCCATAGCCAAGAAAGCACTAAAAAACCACTCGCCATGTAGCAAAGTTAACTTTAAGACAGTGTTGTTTCTTTTCTCCTAAAGAAGGCAATTACTTAGCTTTCACATTTGGATTAAGAGTGAAAAGAACAAAGACTGCTTTTATAATCAAATTCAATCCACAATGAAAATGAATACTATTGGTTTCATCTTTAAATATGTTCTTAAATACAGACTTATTGACAGAAGCTCTGATAAGCATCCCTAACTGGGATCAGCCCTTTCCTTACAGTCTATTTGAACATAAACATCAGCCTAAATGAAAACGATTGTTCTGTGTTTGTGTAAAAAAAATATTTCACAGCATTTGCTGTCCCAAAAATTATTTGGATGAGCTTTTCTGTTTTTTAATAAAAACCATCGGTAAAGAAATTACCATTCTATTTAGTAAACATTAAATAGATGAGCTTGTACAGACCTACAAACAGAAGTTTTTAAATATACTTCATGATTGAGCGGTACTTACTTGGTTTGGGAAGTCACTCTTCAGTTCAGTAATACTTCTACACCAATATGCTGCTGTTTTCTCACTGATTAGTTCAATGTTCAGAAAAGAGCTTTGGCCAGGGCCATAGATAGGACCAGAAGTAACTCCACGCACAATCCTCGGAGAAACATTGGTCACAATATCCTGGAAAACAGTGAGGCCTGTTCAGAAATCAAAGTCACAGGTCCAGTCTTTAGCAAACCTGTATGTTAGACTTTACATACAAAGTGATATGAGTAAAAGACATCAAGATCAAAACATAGAAACAGAAGTAGTTCAAATTAAGATCAAAGCTGCAATCTACAATATTTCTGAAGGTAAACATGAGGTTAGCAAACAATTTTGATACAGACAGTAAACACACAAAATGTTGACTTGTTTAGTAGTCCTAATTAATCTACAGTGTCACCATATCTGTATTTACAAAGGACTGTAAATTCTGATATTATTTAAAACTAAAGAGAAGCATAGATGGTAAAACATTCTTTTTGCCAATATCTAATTAAAAATAATTTTGAGTAAAGGTCATTTATTTACAAATGTATTGGAATTATTTGTTTAAGTACCCCTCCTCACCATCTTGTCATTTTTAGTGAGATAACATGAACCTCCATTAGTATATAGCAATTAAGGTCAATTTACATATTTTAATTAAGAACCATCCCATATAAAACAATTAGGGTAATAGGCATACTAACTGGATTTCATAACATTTGGACGTTTTTCCAACTAGATAGACAGGAAACCTTAATTAGCATTAATTAGCACTGATCTGCATATGTTTGATAAGGCATACCCTTGCCACAAAAGATTATTTATTCCTAAATCTGCCAAATGCTACAGTTACAGAGGATAAAGGGACTTTTCTACACACTGTATGTAAATTTGGGATAATCTTCATTTGTTTATAAAGTTGAATTACTTATTATACAGTAAATATGCACTAATATTTTATAGTGATAGTTAATTATATGTCCATTTACATATGTAGAAATGATTCACAGTAATCTCCTCAGTTCATCTATTTTCAGGCCTAATAACAAATCTGGAACTTGGACATCACAGTAATTCCTAATTTTCTTATTAGAATATTTTCCCTTAATCACAAAAGCTTCACCTCCCTCTCAACAGTTAAGATTTATTTTCAGAATAAATAAATAAATAAATCTGGAATGTTTTCAGAGTTGGTGCAAACCCAAAACAAACTTCAAAGTACACTCCCCTCATTCCCCAAACAGTTTACACAAATTGCAGCTTATGCAGAAGAACCATTTATATTAGTTTGCTCTGCATTAGCCTCTTTTTTCACTGCCTTTGAACAGCCTCAGAGGAAATTGCCATTTAACTCCATCCCAGAAAGCTATTCCTACATGGAGGCCAGTGCTGTCACTTGTTGTTTAGCATGGGAAAACAAGTGAAGCCGATGACCAGCCTCCTGCAAGCACAGCATATATTTATTTCCAGCAAGTGGGTGTTACACTGACCACACTTCACGTTGACAGGAGCTTCATTTTCCCACACTCTGGGTAAGTAGGAAGCCTTGCAACCAAGGAAGCACTAAGTCCACACCACCAGCCCATGCTCTAGGTCAATGAATGGGGCTCAATTTCCACCCTGTGGCTGACTTGTGGCTGTGTGTGGCAGGCTATGCTTGGAGCCATCTATGGTATTGGTTGTTTTCTTAATGTGTGCATGTTTTGTTCCTCTCCCACGCTCTCATTTTACTAAAGGTAAGAATTCAAATACTGACATATTGAAGCTTTGAAAAAAACTCTTGTGAGACAGTCACAAAGCCTCATTCTGCTTCTGTACAAAAACACTCCAAAGTTCCTGCATCTGCTTTGGATCTCCAGGCAATCTCTTCTAAGAAAAGAGTCCCTTGTTGAGACCTTGAAACTGTTGTTGAATCCCCATGGCTTCAACTTGCTCTGTCTTGCAGTCATTGCGAACATCTGAAAGCCAATTTATCTCTGCAGGACCTCACGAAGCTGAATCAGGTACTACAGAGTGCTACACCTTCAGCTTAATGACCACAAGAGATGCACAGAGCCACACGAAACAATAAACACACACACTTTTTTGCCTATATTTCCTTACTCTCTTGAATTTTCTTTGAGATTCTGTGAGATCCCCTTTGTTGCTTGGAGTCTTTTCCCTGCTGTCCCCTGCCAGCTCACAGCTGCTCTTTCAATCAGCAGCTCCCACTGCCTCCCTGCCGCCTCAGTCTCACAGGACCCCTCTGCTGCGCCCTGCACCACTTTGTTATCTTTCCTGACCAAGCTGCTTCTGCTTCCAAAAATCCTTCCTGGCTTTGAAATCCAAACATTACCACCTGGCTCTTTTGTCTTGGTTCCTCCCGAGAGGAATGGGCTGTCCTTATTCAAGATCCCATTACTCATTTGCTTCTCCTAACTCAGACTGAGCAGGATGGAGAGAGTTTGTGATGACTGACACACTGGCACCTCTCCTGGCTCTCGTTAGCACATGACAGCCCCAGACACAAGGAGACTCACAGTTCAAGGAAACAGAATGGAATTTATAACTTATGTGATGATTCAAGGAATCTGTCTATGTACATACAGAATGAAATCACACCAATGACAGAAGATTGTCTCTTTGACATAGGTGTGAAATACCCATACAAACCTTGCCTTACTGTTGTCTTCAGTCTCCTGTCACAGCTATGAGAGCTAAGCAGGGAAATGATGGGGGGAAGGCATCTAAGTTTATTTTGCTAAGGCCATGGACAATGGACAATCCTGGTGGTTGGCCAATTGTTAGGATTCTTCCCCAAAAGAGCAGGTAAGGCAACTGCAGTAACCACAGGGCTCCAGCACACCAGGGTTGGGACAAGGAGTCCTTGGTGGTTCTGTTTGAATTCTGATTTTCTCTGTGTGTAGTAATGGTGAGGACAAATGCTGGTGCTCATCATTACTCTTCTGAAACTTCAGGAAAGAGCAGAAACTCTCCCATTACGCACACAACCCTTTTACTCTTAATACATGTATATAAGCTACCATGGAACTGATGCAAGAAACTTGAGAGGGAACACTTTTGCATATGAAGCTAAAACTCTTGGCTTTAAGAAAAGCTGGCTGCTACAGAGATGACCCCACTCATATATCCTGGTCCCAGGATGCAGGTAACAGTATACTTCTGCATGCAGAAATAGCAGAATGTCCCTAACTCCAAAATGAAGCAAATATTTCTTATCCACCCATGAGAACAGAAGCAATAAAGTATCCATCGAAAATGTAGCACAAAGCTTTCATGTAGCACGAAGTCTGAGTATAAAAAACTCTTAATGAAGAGCTAGTGAGGGAGAACAAATCTTATCTCTGACCACAAATAATATAAAGCTACAGGAAAAAAAAGAAAAAAAAGACTACAAAAATTAATCAGTATTTGCAAAAGTAAACAGAACAGTATATAGAAAATTCATTCATTTCCTGGGGAAATGTCACAAATTAATAAAGATTTCAGGATTAGGAATACTGTATTCCACACTAGATTCCAGCAAAACAACTTAGTGTTGGAAAGTTAATGCAAACCATGGGAAACAGTGAGAACAAATGGAACTGAGGGCCAACTGTGACTCATGAATATTTCAGATACTGATTTTTTTCTTTTGCTTCAAAGGTTGATTCTCCTCCCCAGTAGGGCGCACTGACAACTGTACCAATCCCTCAAATATTTCTAGCTTGGGAGATCAGCAAAACAGTTATGTTAAATAGATAAAAGTGCCAATAGCCTGCAGATTCGGAGTCCCCTTTTCTGCTTGAGAACAATTCTCCTATTCTGATGATTTTAGATTGTGTAAATTTGCATTATATAAATATTTTTATTCCTGTTGGTTAATTAAAACACTAATAATGATCTGAGACATTGATCAGGCCCCATTTCCCTTAATAATCCTTGAAGTTTGCAGTCAGATCCTTGAATTTCAAACTCCTTAAGTCCTATGGACTGTGAGTTCTGAGGCCGGATCTTTCAGATTAACCCCAAACACTCAGCCATTTTCTGTGAGATGTATTTAAATGAAGGTGCTAATCAAGATAGCAGCCTGTGTCTTCCTATTCACTCAAAAAATGTTTTTATTTCACATTTTGTCCGTATTTACAGTTACCAATTGACACAGATTTTTGTATTGTCATGATATAACCATGCTGCTTAAGCATGGGGAGACATTTGTGTTTGGGCAGCAGTGACATTCTGAGTTTTGAGGGACACAGTGGGGTCTCAGACACAGCGTTAGATCATGCGATATACACATTCATTGTGTGTTTCTGCTAAAGTGATCAGTAGAGAAATAATTCACATTGTGAATATTAACATTGGCATCTGTAGGCATGAAAGTTAATGACCCATAGAAATGAATCAGGCTATTCACTCCTCTCTGAGTTATTGTTTTAGGGGAATCAAAAAGACAGCTCTTCATTAACAGGGTTCACACTTAGTTTCACAATCATCTCTGATAGAAATTAAAAAATTTGGAGAAAAATGTTACTTGAAGAGATAAATTACTATGGAATATGAGATAAAAACAGTTTCCCATAGCCTCATGATCATGCAATTAGTGTAGCTATGTTAGGCAAATGTAAGAATCAAAAGTGTAAAGCTATATAGTTTTTCATATCAAAGCTCTAATATGCTTCTATTAATTTGCAGATCTTGAAGCATTCTTTCATCCATTTTTTCCCAAAATACCATAGCTAATTATATCTGAATGAACATTCGAAAAAATAAAGTAGGTATAGGGAGCACAAGTATTTGTGACATGGAAAGAAAACTAGAAATGGTACCTTAAATTAATATATTAACCAGTTGTGCACATATGAAACCCTGAAGTACACACGGTCTGGAATGCAAAGATCCGCAGTACAATTCAGGTACCTGGTAAGATCTGGAGATCTTATATGTGTATTGAATGACACTATAGCAAGTGTTAACTTGTTTTTTTTTCACCTAGGAAGGTTTCTGAGACAGAATAATTTGCCTCATAGAGTTGGCCTTCAAAGTCAATGAAAATCACAAAATAGTTCATATTAAGCTTTTCTCAAATTTGACTTATTAAAGCAGATAGGATTTAGTGACCGTCACCAATTTCTTTTCATTAATATGAGAAAAAAGATTTAATACAATGAGTAGATTACTATTTTTTACAAAGTTATTTTGACCTTTCTTTCTTCCAGTGAGCAAGGACATTATACTTGCCAAGTGGAGTATCTGTCTGTACAGTCCTCAGGCTGCATCTCACAAGGATGCAGCCACACTGTCCTCGTCATGAAGAGGAGATACAAATAAATGCCTTGTTAAGAACACTGTAGTTGAGTGTCTCAATACAGCATACTTAAGGTTAATAAACAGTAAACTGGAATATGTAAAAAAGCCCATGTGTAAATTTCTGCTTTGTTATATTCACCACATTTGTTGTTCAAACAATGAAACACATTGTATTTAAGCAAATTCTAGTGGACTCCTTTTCTCCACATAATCAAAGAGCTATTGAAAGAGCTATGAAGATTTCAAAATACAATACAAGGGAAGCATTTTTGAAGTTCATCTCCTAAATGCTCTTATCAGTCTCTCAACATCAAGTTTTAGTTTTTCCTATAGTTTTCACTAATTACAGTAGAACTCATTGTACAGTTTCACCAATGTAAAAGTAAGGAGGAGAATGAGAAGTGCCCTTTTCTGCCTAGTATCACAGTCACTACAGCTTTCTGGAAATTTGGCTCACTACCGTTTGCACATCCTCACAGATATGAATGGTATCATAGACTTATGTCCTCATAATTCACTGTCAACTCTCATTCAAGGTCTTGTGATGATTTGCCTCTTCTGTGACTCAGATGTCTAGCCAGACTGTGTCTAGTATCACCCCTTCTGGAGCTTTAACCGTCTACAAAAGGCAAGTGAATCCTGAAGCAACAATACTACATCACAGAGCACTGTTTCTATATGTCCTTTATGAGCTGTTCTTCACTCTGTCTCCTACATCAGAGCTGTGAGGCATGTGATAGGGTTTCTTTTCTGATTCTCAGATTAGTGACTTGCACTCTTGAATTTCTCCTTAGCACATAATTTTTCCAGCTGAACTTGTCTGTTCCTTTTAGCAGAAAGCTAAATCCACTGCAAGCACCTCCATAAACAAATTCCATCCATTCTATCAGGTACAACCATGCAGATTAATGGAGCTCATTAACTTCAACAAAGACCTTACCCGATCCTGCTGGATTTTTATGATGTATTGCCAGACTGGTTCATGAAGCAGGGCAGGTAAATTCAACTATGACTTCTGCCCAAGAAAGTTAGACTTGGCAGATAGCACCTCACTGTGCACAAACCATTGCACTGTTTTGTTTTCCAGGTTATGTTATACACAGTGTTATCTGTTGATTTTCTAATATCTGTATGAAGTACTTTAATTTAATTTGGACATGGAATTAAACAGAGTTTATGTTTTCTACACTAGTAAAAAAAACTTCAGCGAAGTTGCTTCTTCACTCTCTCCTCCTCTTCCCTTCATTGCATACTTAAAAAATAAACAAACAAACCAGAAAATACCTCAAGAGAAAAACTTATCTCAGAACATCCCACCATGCAGAAACTTCTGTAATCTCTCCACTGCCAGCTATAAGCAATTTAGTGCAATGCAGATGTATCCTTCTCTTCATCACATTTGTGAGTGAAGTCTAGACTTAGCCTGCACTTTCCTCTTCATTGGTTTGCTTCTCTTCTTCTCCTATTGATGGGATATGATAGAATGATGTAAAATAATTATTTTTCCAGTTCTTCAGTGAAAATAAGAACTGTATTAAAGATCTATTATTTCCTCAGCCTTCCACAATCATTCACATCGGCAATTTAAAGCATGAGAGTACTAATCTAAGATTGTCTGGAGCACAAGTCTTATGAGNAGATCTTAAAAAAGAGCCATGCTTTTATTTAGCAATTACACTTCTTCATATATTACATTTAAGATCAATATGCTACAGAGGGAAAAGAATAATATATCCCTATCTGTCTTTTGATGGCTGTTTGTCATGTGTTTGCAAAATAGAGTTAAGCTAATCGGTTGTTTTTTCCTGTTGTTTTTTTTTGTTTTTTTTTTGTTTTTTTCCCAACAATGAAAACATGCAAATAACAAAAGTCTGGAGTAAAAACAGTCCTTCTAAATCTTCCTTAATATTCTACTCTATTTTTATTCTGAATAATTGGAGTTATGCAAACTATTAACAAAAACAACACCAAAAACAAAAAAAATGCATTACCTCATCATAAATGTTTTTACAACATTAAACTATGCCATTTGTGTTTATTAAGCCAATTTAACATTACAGCTCCAGCAAGCAAGCTAGCTTTCCAAATCAATAAGTTTGTACAGAAGACTGCAGCCCCATAAGGGAAAAAGCAATGCATCAGGATTTTGAAAAAGAACTGCTGAAGCACTTACATTGTGTGAAAGACAAATGACAACTGCTTAGAGTTTTCGTTACCATGCATTTGACATTTTTTATACTGTCTCATTAGTGCTTTAAGATATAAATGTAAGAATGCATGAGAAACTTACAGATGTCTAACTTAATTTCAACCTAAGCTTTTGCCATGGATGCTTGCTTGCTCAGCACACCACCTTTCTTAGCAAAGCAGTTTTCAGACAGCAAGACATCACTACTGATAACTTATGATTAAGACAGCAAAAACCCAAGCTCTTTGGATAATCTTAACAGACCAAAGTATAAGAGAAGAATTTACCCTTTCCACCTTAGGACAATTTCAGGGCAATGCCATCCCCACTCTAAGTCATGTAAGAATCATCTGCTGCCCTGGCTTAAAACAGCAGCAGTCTCCCAATGGTTGTTAAATTCATACACGATGATTTGGGTAGAATTCTTATTTTTGTAGCCCAAGATTCCAAAAAGTAATAAATTAGATTAAAGTATGAAACAAAAGCAACACAAACTATGATTAAAAGTTAAAAGCAACAACAACCACACATAACAACCAAAAGCAAACAAACAAAACTGGAACAGTAACTTTAGCATTTGTGCCAAATGTACTCCAGTTGAGTCATATACTTTACAAGAAAATGTTGATTCGAATCTTTCTATATGATTACAAATTTTCTTGGGTAATTGTACAAAAATATTTTTAAATCATTTTTGTTATGCTTTAAAATTAGTATTTATCTAATATTTAAAATAAAATTTGATTATTTCCTTAATTTTGAGATATTTGTTCTTGTTTTTAGATGTGAGAATGCAAAGATGTTTGTACTGTAACTAGAAAAGATCATTTTTAAACTGCATTACATCCTACAGTAATTTGCCTTGACAAACAATGTCTAGATGTAGCATGCAACAGAATACAAAAAAGCAATCTTTATCACAAGGTTAAAATTAGCCTTTGAACAAAAGATGGTTTCAAAGCAAACCCAAATTCTCATCAGCTTTATATCAGTTTCTTTGGGAGAGAGAGAGAAGCAAGGGAGGAAGAGAAGAGAAAGAAAAAACCTGAAGGACATTTGAAAAATTTTTTGCTAATGTGTGCATACATTTTATCAGTTTTCTGATAAAGGTATAAGCAGTAGGACATGATTAAATTTCTGCACTGTGGTCAACTGTAACTGTGGAAAAGAAGATCTGTAGCTCATAAGTGAGAGTTCTATCTATATTCACTCACATTTGAATGTTTCTTTTCAGTGTCCATATCAGTCTATAGCTTTTTTGACTAGTAATAAAAAGTTCCCCAAAACCCAAATATTTCCTTGGTTCATGTGTTGGGTTTTTCTTTTATTAATTTATTTGCTTGTTTGTTTGCGTTTAACGTTTTTAGTTTTACTTTAGTTAAACACTTAGAGGTATCACAGTGAAGCATTTTATTCTGGGTTGCTCTCTGCACCTCCATGAAATGCAGTCACTGACAAAGAAGTCAGCAGCAGATGGTCACTGCTGCTTTTGTAATTGAAGAACAAAACTCAAGAAAGCAAATAGAAACATCGCCTTTGGAATCTTTTGAAGTAACTACAGCTCTAGGTATATTCCTGAAATTAGTTTTTGCACTTTAAGAATGGTGCTGGGATCTACTAAGAAACAACATCTTTGAGAAATCATTGTTTCAGACTCTATGAATAGAGACTACTCATAAGCAACTCACAAATTCCATTCAAAATCAGCCTGAGAAATCTGAAGGTTGGATCACAAAATATTTCTGAATTAGAAAATTTGCTACACCTAATCAAAGTTGTATAGCCAGCCCTGCTTTTCAGCATAGGTCTCATTTAGAATTAGTGAGAAAAGAGCTCTAGTGCTATTGAAGCAATTGTTAGCTGCCTTCATAGCTGAGTAACCAAGTCAAATGAGTGGAGCTAAGGAGAGCAGGCAAAGTTAGCTTAAGGCAGTTATTATTTTAGCACCCAAGCTGGTATTTGCTGATTAGGCACATGATAAAATGTTGATATGAGGTGGTCACACAGCTACAGCTGTTCCTGTCTGCTCACTTTGTCACAACAGATTTGAGACATATGAACATAAAGGTTGAGTTTTACTGATATAAAGTGTTATCACCACTTGCTGTCTACACTAGGTCTCTTCTGGTGACCATAGTCTCTGCCACTCATCATTTAACTAGAGGTTACCATTAGCATTCAATTACCTTTCCTCAGAAACCTCTGATTCTTTTAGACTTGCAAGATGACATTCATACATTACCATAACCATTATTTAATAATGACCCAAAGCTTTAAAAAAATTAAGGAAATGCCTTTTTTACTGTTGCTGACAAATAACCAATGATAATATTTTATCTAACACAATTGTTTGCTAACTATTCTAATTAATATCAATGTAATCCAGGTGGCAAAAGTGGTAGAAAGTATAAGCCTTTGCAAATCTATTTCCAACACAGCGAGATTTTTGAGACTAACTACAATAAAACAAAATGCTGTAAGATAGTAGCACAGATAATCCCTGAAATACTAGGATAGCACAACTTGAAATGATATAAAAACTCTGTTTACTTTCCTGGAAGTTATACCTTTGCTACCAAGAGACTATTATCTGTACAGCTTGGATGAAGTATCTGGTAAGCTTTATTGAAAATCTTAAACTCTGTATCTGTAACTCGCTTTTGTTCTTAAAAAATATTTATGAGGTATTTCTGCAAATAACCCAGAGTAAATGCTTGAAAGTGATCTACTGGATACTATCATTCATTTGCAAGCAAAGCATTGCAATACTAATCATTTGAGGGAAAATGAATGGAGTAAAATAGGAACACAAATATCTGCATAGACTTCAGCTTTTGATCTGTTTTCCTTCAGAGAAATCTATGAAGATTCCGAAGACCTGTGCTCAAATTTTGAAATGCATATTAATTAAAATATCCTAGTTCAATTTATGATGCTTAACTTTAGGAATTTTAGACAAATACTGTTGAATCTTCCCATGAAATGGGAAGGAAAAGGCAGTCCAAAAATCTAAGAAGCAAGCCATCTAATGCTACACTAATTAGATAATGAGGTCTATTCAATTTAAAATTGTTGAAGGAAACAGCAAACTGAGAAAAATGGAGGTGACTATCTGTATAAGAAATGTACCACAAGGTTTAACAAAGCTCCTGTCAACAACTCCGGACACCTGTATCAAGCTCACTTATTACCTAATAAAATATTAACATGTCCTGATCCAACCTGTGGTACAATTTTAATTACTGTTTTCTCATAGGGAAACCATATAATCAATGTATTCATAGCTATTCCTAGAGGCTGTTTTGTGAAGCTCCATTAGTAAATTGTAAACCAGCACTAAAATATTTTCCTCCAGATTGCTTTAAGTAAATCAAGACTATTGTATTCTCCTTGGAGGAGGGGAGAAAAAATGACTCCCTTTCAGGGTAGAAAATTATGATTTCTTCACTAATCAAGAATAAAAATGTTTTACATACAATCCTATTTAAAGAAGAGTTAAAATTCTTGCACAAAGAATCAACATTGGAGAGTTAAAAACATTAAATTTAGATTAAAATTTATGTATAAAACAAAATATTTTTTTCCTGGATTAAGTAATTAAGAGAAGAATCACATTATTCCCTTGAAGTATGTATTTAAATTGTCTTCTGAGGATGAATTGCAGATACCAAGGTATGTCTTGAACATACCTACAGCATTTTCTTTTTCCATTAGGACTAAGAATGCTTAAATACTTTAAACGCTGACTAGTATCTGGCTATACTTAGGGGTTAGAAATTAAAGAAAATTATATCAATTCTATTTGGAACATTATTAAAGTTTCTGCTCTCAGGTGTCACTAAACAATTTCAAGTTATGTATAAAGTGCACAGAGGTGGTGGAAGCCTTACTGCATCTAGGGGAATAACATATTTTACATTCCAAAGAAAAATCTATCCATAGTGCTTCCACCTGGGTGACATAAGTCCCCTAAATGTAAGCTTTTTTTTTTATAACATAGTCCTTTCATCTTTTCCTGTGTATGACTTCAGTTGAAGCCAATGTATCTTTTGCCTGAGAAAAAACTGCAAAACTGATCCATTTACTGCTCTCATAGCCTGATTAGTTGTGGATTTGGATACTTAACATAATTGCGGGGAAAAATAAATTGTGATAGTACTAACCAGCACTTTAACATCTAGTTTGAGATTCAAAGAAAAATTAATTCAGAACTAGAGTTTATATGGGATCTTTAAAATAGGTTTTGATTTTTGCTACTTTGAAATTCATGAAATAAAACTAGTATTGTCCTCTTCGTGTTTACTGTGAAAATGGAAGGAATACCTAAGACTATGTAAACTGTTAGAATTTGTTTTCATAAACATAAATGCAGTCGAAATACTATCAGAATAGTTCTAAGCTAGATAAACTACAAAAAATTTTCTTGGAATTCCATTACAAATCAACTTGCAAGGACTCTCAACTCCTTTTCTCTAAATTGAACTATCACTCTGACTTAGTTACATTTTTTTGAATGACTAACAGTCTTTTCCTGGCTTCCTGAATGATGGAACAACCCCTGCTAGGGTGTTATGATTTGTGAATATGCAGTACAACTCCAGTCAGAAAGCTGAAAGTGAACTCGTGGCATGATATGTACAGCCCTGAATGAGATTTGGGAATGCAGGGTCCAAGTGGGCTATATTCCAAATGACAGTGCCAGCACAGCCATAGCTGAGAGCACTGTGTATCCATCCAACAGTCCTCATAAGAGGCACCACACACAGGCTCCATAATCTAGAGTTATGAGTTTTTCAAGGGCCTCAGAACGAGGATTTCCAGTCTGATGGGCTGAGCCTAGGTTACCAGACTGAGCTCTTAATAAACAAATGGTATTTGCACAGGTTTTAACTTCTCTGACAGGGAGGAACCCATGCAGACAAGTACTGAAATGCACATAGAATTTCTGTGCCAAAGAACAAGCCCTGATTTCTATCTGCTTGTGCAGGACACAGAGGTTCCAGTCTCTGGTCTGTTTTTCTTCCACTTCAACCTGAAGTTTCATGGCAATAAGTTAATAACATATTTCCGTTGAAAACTCAGCCCCTGAGACAGAAGACAGAAATGTCAGAACTCAAAGCAGCAGTCATTGTAAGATCTGAAGGTAGCCATGCTGTATGGCAATTCCTAGCAAGAGGGCTCTCTACTTGACCACCTAAAATAATATTCTAAGCCGGTCATCTTATTTCTCATTAAATGCATAATAGGCCTAAAAAATCAGCACTTTTGAGAGTCATTCCTCTGGTCTGTCAGTTAAGTAAATATGCTCATCTAAGGAACCAGCAGGCATAAATAGGTAGACTAGATGAAAGTCCATTCCCTGTGAAATCAATTGGAAGATGTTTGTTAGAAACCTAACTGCGGCTGGGTTTCATACGGGAAATTTATTGTAAATGTTCACATTAGTACAGCCACAGAAATGTCAGAAGGTGTACAATGGTACTATCCCCACCTCCAACACCAGTGATACTGCTGCTGAGACAGGCTGCAAGAGGCTTGTGCTCCAATCTGAAATACAGGGAGTGAATCTGCCCTGAGTTACAAGGGTTACAGGGGATGGACTGACCTCCAGGATCTCCATTTATTCCATTAGAATCTTCATTTAAATCTGGGACGTTGATCTAAAAACCTTCTGATTCTAAATTAAAAATAAAAAATAAAAAATCACAGTTGTATGAGAAGAAATATGCTTCTTCCTTATCTTGATTATACATAATTGCATTAGAAACAGATAAACGACATATGGAATATCTTCCCATACCTTTTTTTTCCAATCACAGAGCTATAGGGTTCAAAGCACAGCTCACTACAAAACCTCACTGTGGAATAGGATATATTTGAAACTGACACATACCAAATCAGACAAGAATTCTCATCCCTCCTTATCAATGAAACAAAGTTTGCATAAGGACCAGCAAGAGCTCCATACTACAGAGATTCATAATTCCTCCCTATACAATAAATAAATAAATAAATAAATTGATATTTGCTTCTTGGTCAAAATTTACATTTGTATTCCCATGTACATAGATTAAAATACACAGTACAGCCAGTGGTTACTTATCTTAACAAGCAAAACTACAAAGTATATAGGCAGGCATGGACTGCATGGTTCTGCTTTTGAAGGTAGTAGAAAATTTATTTTTACATCTTCACTTATCTTGGACAACCTTCCCTCGGGTGACATATTGGCTTGTGAAGCTAGTACAGAATGGGCCAGTGCAGGCTTCTTTGCCGGACATCTAAGAGCTGCGGGGACAAGAAGTTTTTGCACACAGAGATGCAGCAGAAGCTTTATTCCTTGTGGTATTTAAACAGGATTTTGTAAACTGCAATGCAAAATACTCAAGTGCACTATCACCAGGATGTCAACAAATGTTTTGGAAAATTCTAGAGTTACTGTGGGTGGTAAGCCACATGGGCATTATATACACTCTTAATGACACACATCTTTTCATAATGTGTCTTCATATATCTGAATTGTATTTGAACATATATGTATTTTATATACATATTTGAAAAATAATTTCATAATTTTCAGTTTGCGTAATTTGTACTCCAAAGAAACATTCCTTTGCTACTCCATCATCAAAGCATTCATATATAAATCTGTGTGCTGCTTGTATTGCTGTTCTTTAAAACAGACTTCTCTCACACCAAATCCATTTTGTTCTGCAATAATGCAATGCATTTTGTTTGTGAAAATATGTGCATATACTTTTTATTTACAGGTACTGTATTCTGTACTGTGAACTCACCAAATTTTAATTATGCATCATTATCTAACTATACAGACAAGAGTTTTCCCCCCATCTAAATTGTGAATACTAGCATTTCAAAAGATGTTTTCTTTTTTAAGTGAAGATAAGTTACTGCATTAAAAATAAATGAGCTATTTTTGACAGTTGATTGGACACTGAGTACACATAATAAATCACCAAGAGAATTGCATGCTAGTCCGCATGCTAACCTTGAGCTGAAATTTTTCTATTGCCTGCAATTCAGAAGACAATAAGATGTTTTACCCAATCAGCTGATCAGCTGAAGGAACTCAAAAGACTGAAATGGCTTAGAAATATACAGGCTTTTAGATATCAAATTACCTCTGGAACCCCCTACCCAGAAGTAATTCTAACAAAACCCATTTGAAATACAGTTTCAATATTCAAAAAAATCAATAATTTAAACCACAGGTTGAACATTTTTACTGCCTCCACTGCAGACTACTGGTTTGTTTCTTTTTTTTCTTGAAATGAAGATGCTAATGGTACCAAAGGGGAAAGCTCCAGCCAGAAGAGATACATGTGTGCAGGCATGGATTGGCTAGGAACGCTGGTTTGCCCTCCCTCCTCTCTGTTATGTTTACATAAGATCTCATCAACTCTCATTTCCATCATTTAAAAAAAAAAATGTTTTACTTCCTTGCATTTAATTCTTCTGTCCATGAGAGCTGAGCTATATCAAGGTGCCCCATGGTAAACATACATTCCGAATTCAAATGCTACAGCCTCAATCATGCTATTAAGTCACTTTTTTTTTTTCTGAACTGTCACTAGCGTCATGATCTTCAATACCAGAATTGTGAGTTCTTGTGCAAAGCAGGAATGTGGGCAATGCTGTGTTACAACACCTACATCATAAAGCATGTCCAATGCATCCTACAAGAAATCAAGTATGGATGGTCCCTTGCCTTTGAAAAAAGCTCAGTTAGTCTCTGGCACTATTTTGTTTTTCTTAAGTTTTGTTAAAGGAAGAATGTAAGAGAATGAAAAACAAACAACAACAACAAAAAACAATGAAATTTACACAAGACAATACTTACATATCTCTATGTAGGCAGCTCCAAAAATACAATAAGAACAATTTTTGTTACAGTAGTAAAGCATTACTTTTTCTGGTTAAGATGTACACAAAAAGTTGCAAGATGGACAGTCTTTGGTTTATAGTTTTAGTAATTTATCCTCACATACATTCTTATTCTTCCCTTCAGTACATTTACAACATTTTCTAATCAAAGGGCTAGAATGAAAAAGAAAATATAAATGACACTATGAGGGTAAAGGTGCTCAAGTAAAGAAAACTGTGTTTGCATACATATGGTTTTATTGTAAAGACTAAGTTGGCATTTCCAGGTTAAAATATCTGTTCCTAGGAAAAAAATAAAAAAACAACACGATAATATTAGCTTATGAATTTTCTGGCTGATAAATTCATTTAATTTTAGTCCAAGATAAATGCAGATTTTTGCCTGAAATAAGAAATGACAACAGTATAACTATTACAAAAATGTGACACTTAAAAATCTGTACTGCAGAACTTCAGAGATGGACTCCATTATTCCACTGTCCCTGAAGGCACAAAATTTCTCTGGATGTCAAGGAAAGAAATCCATACATGTAAGCAGAGAAATTCATCTGAGTTTAAATACAGCAGGCTATGGGAAAATAAGATTTTGTTTATTTATGTGCTTGAGATCTGCATTACCTTCATGTGCAACCACCCATTCCAGGTACCCCTGGCAGGCTTTAAAAGTTACCACTTACACAACAGCAGTAAGCAACTGATCTGAGAACAATGCTCCTGGCATTGCAACATGAACAGAGCACCTGGAAACTTAACATTCATCCTTTTCTTAGTTTTGGCAAAAATAAGGAGGAAAAAGTCTCTCAAGTTTGTGCTGGAGTCAACAGCCTGGCTGCTACAGCTCACCATGGTTCAAGAGCTCCAAGCATACGTACCAACAGTGCTCAGAAGAACTGCCAGCATCTCTTCCCCTTCTGGCCCAGCATAAATGGAACGCCAATACGGGCAGGGAACATTCCCAGTTCCCCAATGAGGCACCTTATAACATCAAAGCATGAAGTTTGTTACCACCCCCAATATTTAGATAGATGTAAAGTGTAGTCTCACATAGCAAGCACAGGCAGTACTTTAATCTTGAAATGCAAAGCATGGATACTTTTAGCAAGGCCTGCATTCAGAAAATAAGAAGGGTTTACTCTTCTGGTTCTTATCTACTGCTGCAGCAATGGCCTGCAACAGAACTACAATGCTCAGCTGGAAGGACTGATAATTCTCTTGTGGTAGCCTCTGGATATTTCTTCTAACTATCCTAGCATTACTCCTATCTTGGCAGGACTGACTTTTGCTCAGCATGCTCTCAGACATACCCCAGTCTCACACAAACACTGAATAATGCAATCAACTGCTCACGCTAAATCAGCTGAGAACTATAAAACTGAGCTTCGACATATTGAAAACACTTCAATCAATGACTCTTTGCTAAACCTTCTCTATGGCTTGATACACACATTAAATAAAAGGGTAATGGATCAGGAACCCCTTGAGCCACATGTGGAGAGAGCCCAATGAGGAATGCACCAGTATGCAACACCAACTATGCACTAGCTATGGGCTCCTCTGACTGATGTACAAGGATGTTCAGTAAAGGACATGGCTGTGAAAGTACTGCTTGAGGTACTTGGGAAACATTTCCACACAGTAATACACATAGAATAATACACATATAATAAGATGCAGCTACAAGTGTATATGGAAACATTAATAATTTTTTAAATATTATTTATCAGGAAGTTGCTAATTGCAGTTTAAGAATAGCATTACTGTCTTCTTTTCTTTTCTTTTTTTTTTAAGATTTTAGTATTGCAGTGTAGCTCTAAATATATACATTTACTGTACAATATGAATTACCTGATGTATCTTTCTCTATGTATGTGCAATTTATTACATCAGAGATCACAGTGCCAGAAATTCCTTTGAAAGGATGCAAAAAGATAACAATTACCCTCTGAACTCCTTACTCTGTCTTCAGAGAATAAAATGCATTAGCAACATATCAGTTTTCTGTCCCATGACAGACAACGAAACCGAGTATGATGGTTGCACTGTGTGCTTTCAACTCCTGCAGCTGGCTGGTAAAGCGAGGTTTGTGCTGGATGTGCTGTCAGAGGCAAAAAGAATAGTTTCTCTAATACTTCTATGGAACAATTCTTAAGAAATAGTATGGAAAAATGAATTGAGGAGGTCTGCTTTTGCACATGTGCAGATGGATACGGAAATGCTTGCAGGTAAACATCAAATACAAATTTAAAAGATGATTTAGCTGAAAAAAGATTACGTACGTGTAGCTTCCTTGGATAGTTTTGACTTGAATCCATGAATTACATTGGTTTTGTTTTGTGAAAAGACTCATGAAACCTCACACAGAGGAGTCACTGTGTTCTGGTCTATACAAACAAACACAGAGAAGCAGCATTGCAAGTATAATTATAACCTCCTCAGATGAGGGTCAAGGCCCCTTAGATTGGCCTCAGTTCTCGGAGTCTCATGTCTTAGGACTGGCATAGTGAGAATCCTCTCAATTGGTCAAGATTTTGCTTCAGATTTTTGAAGGAAGAATCATAAGAAAAGCCTCACAACATACAGGAAGCTACACAATGGCACTATTAACTCTGCAGGTGAAGAAGGAAGATCATGGTATAAAAATGATGTTGTTAGTTCAAAGAAAGTGTAATTTGAATTCTCACTATTTTATTTCTTAAAAATATTTGGGTGGAAAAAGACATATGTTTAACCAGCAATTCAGATCTCAGATTTACTTTTTTGTTTGTTTGTTTTATCAATTTCAGGAAGAAGACAAAGTCTAAACTAAATACTTACTTGCTAAAATGTAAAAAGATGGGCACTGATGAAACTATATATAATTTCCAAAACTAGAAGTGGATATCGTGCTTTCCCTTTGCTTAAGTGACATCGAAGTATTATTAATAAATATATGTATACATATTTCCTGAGATTGTTTAAGATACAGAAAAAAATTATTTTCCTTAGATTTGCAGACATGTCGCACAAATTAAATATCTGCATTATGTAAAGACTCAATCCTATGCTGCATTATGCTTCTGATTCTGCTAATTAACTTTAGAGAAGCACACATAGAAGGTACTTTACTGAATTAAATTTAAATCACAGTGAACTGACACTTTTGCTGAATTGGTGTCTACACTCCTTTACTATCCAGACTCTCTCTGTTTAATACGCTCATCTGTTTCCACAGTCTTTGGGCCAGAGCCTGGAATTCAGATAGTTTCAATAATAGTATTATAGTTAAGCATAACTCACACATATTTAATTCAGAGTGTCATTATGACGTGTTCATACTCTGTCATATCTAGAGATGGATACAATGACTAGTGACAATTCAGAATATCATAGATGATAGTTATGATGGGTGGCGAGTATCCTTATTAACAGTCATCCTTTTTCATCAGCAGCATAGAAATAAAGTATCCTGGGGACTCCACCAAACAAACCACAATACAGCAATTATCATCCTGGTCAAACTGTACTGCCTGGTGATGTTCTTTACACAATCATTGTGGCATTCTTTGTTTATTAGCCAAAACCTTAAAGGAAACTATTTAACATCTAAATTCAGACTAATACATCAGACAAAGACATGTTACTTCTTTTAGATTGTTACACGCTTAAATTGTATTTTATTTACAGCTTCCAGTTGCTTTCAGATAAATTTCTCATCAAGCCTGCTTCCATGTAGCTGGAGAAGGCTAACAAACCCCTTGGTGCTCACATGACAACCTTTGTGCAAATGCATCCTTATTCTGTCATCTGCTGGCAGCGTGCTTCCCAGTCCTGTTCCCTGCCAGTCCTTACCAGTTTGCCAATTACACAAGCTGCTTCCCAGACATCAGACAAAAATTCCACAAGACTGCTGTGCGAGTGTACCCTAATTAACCATCAGCTTAATTAGACAATTTACTGTGTAATTAGCAGGCAATTAGTCAACACCTCTCAGATCTTATTGACTGCTGTGACAGCCTTCCTTACTCCACACATTCCAATACGCTCCCATGACCACGATCCCAGCACCATTCCGTACAACAGCAACCTTTGCAAAGGAAGGGAAATCATATTACATAACAAGGAAAATGGGAGAAAATCAATATATAGCCTGTTCATTTATCGAAGTGACTTCTAGCCAAGACACTTTTTTTTTTTTTAATACCAATAGCAGGTCAGTTGCTAATGAAAAAAACACTTGGCTACAACATTACTTTATGTCATTTTCATTTATAATGCGTTTTAGTGATTGTTTAAAAACTCTTATATTCCACTGAATTATCAAAGAAGTCAGGGAAGAAGAAACTCACTGTGGGTTTATGCACATGGTAGAGAACAATGAAAATGTATCCAGAGCTGATTTTGAAAGCGATAGCTAACGCTGTAGTTCACTGTCTCATAGACAAAGCTGTGCCAGCAAAGTCAGATAAAAGCAAATTAGCTTTAAAATATAAAAAGTCAAGATTCAAAAATAATTGTGACATTAGTGTAGTTCAGTAAAAATATTTTTAAGTAGCATGAAATTCTTCACACAAATCTGAAGTTGTATGCTTTTACATTACATGATATGAAAATGTACAATTAAATGCTACAATACACACATTAAGAGAGTATTAAAGACGTGTGTTCCTATTTCCACAGGTCAAAGATTGGATTTTGCAATTATCTGTAACAATTCTTAGAGTTCATTCCAGAGTTCATGGAATGGAGACATCTGTCTCCTGCTGGAATTAACTCTGCTATAGACATGCATGAATATCCTATACTTTCATGACTGAAGGGTGAAGTCCAGTAAAACTACAGTTGGCAATATTCAATATTTTGGAAATTAAAACATCCCAACTAATGATAAGAAGCATTATTCAGTACACACTGACATTATTACACTGACATAGATTTTCACTGATAATGCATTTTAATACAGGAACACCTCAGGTTTTTTAACCAAAAGACTTAATTCTGCTTTTTCAAAAATATCAATAAGGAGTAAATGCAATTGTATCACCATGAGATTCAAAAATCTGCTCTTTGCTTTCTTACCTACTCGTGTGGACAACTCAAGGACTAAACACAGTCCTATCAGTTTCATTTACCAATTGGGAAATCATGATCTGAGCTAATCCAAAATTTTAGATGATGCATGTTGCTCTCACCTAAGAGGCACTCTGGTATAAACAAAAATCACTTGAAAAATTATAAAGCTAATGCCTTGTAAACCCAGGTGTGGAAATATATGGTATCTTACAGACAGTTCCATCATTTCAGCTCATGTCTACAAACTTGTTAACAAAAGCTATGTACCTAAAAGTAGACGTTTGATGTTGATTTAAGATCGTCTACAGACAGTCAGTTTGGGACCCTACTTCTGCAGCTGTTCAAAGTCTGTATGGGATGGTTCCACCCTCTTTTTCCCGGTGAAGATAAGGAAAAGTGTTCATCCAACAGTCAGGCTACCATTTACCATGTGACAGCAGACCAAGAAACAATTCTAGCTGGTGCTGAAGGTGTGGTGCCAGAAATACGCCTTCCTCAACATATCTGCAGCCTGTAATATTGGTGAGCATAGGTGGAGCCCCCAAATTTATTTTCTGTTTTTTTTCAGTAAAACAAAATACTATATTTAATCTGCTATAAATCTTAGTTGAGATTCAAAAATTAAATATAAAAATTTTGAATTTCAGAATCACATTTGGCAAATTCTGCTTTACACTGAAACTGACTTTCTGGCACAAAATTACATGAAGTAGTGCCAAGATTACCAACAATCTTACACGGGCATAAGAAATAACTAAAGAATGCTTTGTCTGGATGATACTTGACACAAGTATGTTATGTCTGTGCTTTTGAGAACCTTGTTTATTCAGGAAGTGATATTCAAAAAAAAAAATTGAGTACTTCAGATACAGATATCAGGAGCAGGACATCCTTAGCAGTTTTGAAAAAAACATGCGTGTCTGCTTTCTTTCTCTCTCTTGTTCAATATCTGAATACATCTTAGAAAGGAAGTAAATTAAGTAAGGGTAACAAAGAGCAAAGCATCTTCTTCATCATAAAAATTAATACTGGTTAGACTCTTAGCTACCTGTCATACATTCATTCTCTTTCGTTGGCTAGTAGTCATGCTGTTGTTATAAAAAAACGTCTCCTCTTCAGTACTGGTCACTTCCCTGGTTGCCACATATTATGCAGAGCAGAAGTATTCCCTCTGAACTTGGTTTTGGTAAGTACTTTTAATAGAAAAGCTTACATAACAAAATACTCAGTATTACAGTCTCTACCTCTTTTCCAAATTTTGCTAAAACCGCTTCTCAGCTGTGCTGCTTTAAGTGCAAAATATTTCATTAAAATAGTGGTTTACTGCAAGACTTTTATGTATAAGCTGTCCACATCTCAATGTTAATTGCCAAATTTAAACTTTGTTTATGCTGATCCATTTTTGCTATACTGTTTTAATTTATTGGCCCAAAAAAGAAAAGGAAATAAAACCCCAACATCTCAAAATACTATGTAAAAAAAACAAACAAATAGATTAGTGGAAAACACATCCTTAGACAATTACAGGTGAGGAATCTGTAGCCTATCATGAACCAGTTTTAAGATACATAACTTACTGCTCCTTTGATGGCCAGTTTCGTGTACTGCTTTCAGGAAGGTATGTCATTACTGGTCAAAGGCCCTACAAAACTTATGAAGTGAACTCAAGGTGCAGAAGACAAATGTTACAGCCAAGCTCACTCTGCTCCTTGAGCATGAATGGAAGGAGAAGGGAAACGTGGAAAGCAGCTTCTTGATTCACTGTCTGTACAAACCCCTCCTTTATCATGAATGTCAATTTACTAACACACTGCTCACACCACTGTGTGACAGAACCCTCCCTGCAATTCGCTGATGAGTTGTCACATGGTGCTCCACACCCTGGGACAATAGAGTTCTTTACAGAAGACCAGACTGTGGTTCTCATTGCAAAATAAATCTATCTCAGCCATATTTAGTGCTACAGGAGGAGTATGGCTAGACATTTACCAAAAGGGTTTTTTTGTTGTGGTGGTGGCTTTTCTTTTTATTTTTTGTTTTGTTTTGTGAATTAATAAAACCACTTTAATTTATAAACTAATATATTATAAATTCCTGTCACCCTCTCAGTTTTATAGCATGGTTTGTTTCTTTTTCAAGCAAAGTAACACATTTTCTGTATTAAAATATTCACATTAAATATAATGTTGTTACAGCATCTAAGAAATAAATACACCCAATTTCACTGGTATTGTCTTTTACATCCTATGTTAAATTTTGGTAGTATCATGAAGTGATCTAAAAAATGTATAAGCTGGGAAACAATAAAGATTATACTTCTTATAAACATTCCTTCAGAAATACAGAACAAAGTAATGTACGTAAAGAATAAATAAGAATTCTTAGACCGTTCAAAATCATTTTAATGTTTGTAAAAACTAGAAGTAATTCAACCTACAGAGCTTTGTATGCAAAGGAATTCTGTAAAATGCCTATTTTTCTCTTCAAATAATGTAGTTAATAAAAGTTGTCTGATGTTATTTAGTAGAAAGGCGAACAGTCTTCTTTATATTTGACATTAACAATCTGATCATTTGTCTCCCCAAAGAAAGCCCATACAGCTTTCATACAGACCACACAATAAAGACTAGTAATAATTCTGTTTACTGAGATATCAACTGGCATTTTGCAGCAAGTCAATGGTCTATCTTTGCTACAACATACTAGACCTCAATCTGGCACCTACAAATGTCAAGAGTATTAAAAAAAAATATAGGATGGAAATCAAAAGCATGTCCTAAATTCCTAAAAAATGAAACAAAGTTCACCTAAACATATTTGCTGCAGAAATCAGTACAATATTCAGCTGTCAATCTCAAAAAACAATGAGGGAGCGATGCTGTCAGTAGGACAGGATAATAACATTTCAAGCAGATGTTCAGGCAAGGCTCTAATTCTCACTGAACTCCCTTGGTAAGCATTTAATTTCTTTATCATATGCAAGCTAGGCAAATTGTACTTCATCAAAACTGTATTGTGAAATATTAATATTTCATATTATAGAAAAACTCCATAGAATAACCTTTGTCATATTAAGAACATCAGAATTTCAAATGTCATGGTTCTGCATTTTAATGCATCTTAAACAGTTTTTTGGCTTGCCACCATAAATTATAACTAGTTTGATCCAAATTGCTATGCTGTAATATCATACAAAAATATACATTTTTAAATACATATTCACTTCTGTGAACTACTAATGTTATGGAAAACAATATGCCATTGTATTATGACTTTTTACTACCTTCAATTATAAACCGAGGTGCACATAGTGCAAATGTACAGAGATAACTGGTTGATGGCAGAATCTGCATATTGAAATAACAGCATATAGATGTGCTATATATCCTGTGTAAATTAATGAATTCTCTACCAGAAATAGTTTTCATTTAGGAAAGGTTCTGAAAATGTATTGCAAATTCTGCTTCAGTGATCAGTATAAACATATATTATGAACAGTATTTTTTCTCTGCTATGGGTTCATTCAAATATAATGTAGTTTTAATTGTAGCTTTTTTTTTTTTAAGATCATCCATGCAATTTGCTTCATATACAACGAAAATATATTGAAGATTAAAAATGAAGTTAGTCTGCATTGTGATTTCTGACTGTTCTCGTAATAAAGGCAACTGCTTCCACATTATTGAAAGCGACAGCATCGCAAATCAATGCATGTCACAGCAGAAGAAAGACAGATGTATCTGATTAATCAGAATTAAATTTTACAAGTGAAGGAAGCATCTAAAAATCAAAGCAAATATTACTGTATCCCAGTTGTTTTTTTTCTCTTCCTAAGCAGCCCATACAATGCAGTGAGAGAACAACAAAGCTGGAGTTGATAAAACCCCAAATTTGAACATAAATTCACTGTGGTAGTGGAAATGTCTAGAGAAAGGACATGCACAGTTCATATAACCCCTAGCTTGTTTTGATACTGTGTTGGTACAAACTTTCTGATTAAAGGTTTTAATGCAAATTTTATGTACTAAATGGTGCGCTATAATAAATTCTGAGTAAATATACCAGCTCAGTACAACAATCCTACTTAAAAAAAATCCCACTCATTTGTTTAATTAACACAATATTTCTCATTCTACAAGTAGTTTTCTGTTTTTCTAAGTTCTAAAAGAGGTAATGATTGATACTCATTTCTTTGTGGGCACTACAGTATGCAGCTCCCTCATTTCTCTTCAGCTGCTCACCAAAAGAATTTACAAATAATAGTTTGCAGCACAGAGTTATCTGAATAAGACAAAAGCTATGTTTGAACCAACAGAGCAATGAGTTGATTCTACAATGAGAGTGAAGGCATGAGTGTAGAAGAAGGTGGGTGTAAGGGGGCAATTTTATTCTGCTACCATTTTTCTTGCCTAGTGATAGTCCATATAAAAAGCAGTTATTTTTATTTCTGGAAGAAATAAAATCTACTCGATGTTAATGCAGCTATGTATATGTGATTGTCTTCATAAATAAAATTCTGCAAGCATGAATCACTCCCTCATCCCCTAAAAACCTATAGACATATACAGGTATAGTACCATGTAGCTAATATATAAATTACACTGTAAAATCCACTATCTTCTGTAATCTTTCACCATCACTCTGTGCTATATACTCCCCATATATACATACACACATATATACAGCAAAGACATATGACTTATACTTAGATACATATATATGTACACTGAAGGAATTTTGTGTTTCTCATTAGCTTTTTCTTTATTTTTTTTTAATTTTCTTTTTAAACATTACAGCAATAATATAGCAGTGCACAGGAACAAGTATTTGTTGAATCTCTCAGAGGTGAACTCCTTACCATGCAAACAGGTTGTCATGAAGGCTATTATGCAGTAAAGTATGGGGGTTTTTGAAAAGGGAGTGAGCACAGCACGAAACAGTGCTGTACTCCCTCTCTGACAACTTTCTATGCTTTCAAGGAAAGGTCAAGACAGATAATGGTTGGGAAAACTTGGGAAGGAAATTATAGTCCAGCAGCTACAATTGCTCAGTTGCTTTCCAACAGTTGGCCAATACAAGAACGTATAGCCTGTTTTGGGCTGCTAGTTCCTTAGCCTAGCATTTTGCAAGACTTTACAGTGTTAGGCAATGAATGAGGGAAAAGAAGTTCGTCTGACATGACCCTCATGAGAATCACAATTCTCCAACATGAAAACTTCTCTCTCTTTCCTTGGATATTCTTCTGTGTTTCATCCTGCTTTTCTCTCTGATTTTATTCCATCACACTGTACTTAATGCAAGTGATTTGACTGCATATACTTTTCGTTAGTTAAATGTCATTCAAATTTACATCACATCACCCACTTATGCTAAAGTGCCAAAGGACACTAGCACTCAATAGGGAAGTTATTGGTTTCCCAGTCTGACTGAACATAGCAGTGAATTCAGCAGTCAGCCCTAGAAGAGGGCTGCTAAGCTCCACTGCTGCTAAGTTCCCACAATTACACAGACAGTTAAATCTAGCCAGGCCATATGAAACAAGGAGACAACGGGGATAAACATAGAATCCTGTTTGTACCACATACAACCACGGATGAAGTAGAAAAGCTTCATCTGCCAAAGACTGTGCCTAACAAGCTCCCTTTCACTCAGTAATTCTTCTGCTCTTGGGACCTCTTCTGGGGAGTAGATCCATCAGCTCTCTCAGTGACAATGGAGGTACAGATCAGCAAATCTTTGCTTCTGACCCTTCTACACAGTCAGCTGCTACTAACTTGGAAGGACAGATAATCAGAAATTTCTGCTTCCCACAGGTACTGCAGCCCGCGAGAGCTTTCTGCTTCCTGATAAACACTGCACAGGATTTGTGTTTATGCAAGCAGAAGCTATGTGGTTTCTGTTTGTTTGTATTTAAAAAAAGGCACATTATGCCTACTTACATTAATCAAAACTCTATTCCAATTATTTGTCTCAGCATTAAGTCAACAAGGCAGTCTTTGTGTAGTATTCACTGCTCGAAGAACAACTGCTGTATCTCATTGTGCTTTTCTTCTCATTTGAAATATTTATTTTTGTAACATTAATTTTCACGATGCTACTATAAACTAAGCAGTTTTATTCCTTCAGCACCTTCCAGCCAAGCATCTCAAATCATTACAAATACTAAGGCTTTATTGCAGTGGGAAGACTATTGGGAAGACTACAATGGTAGAAAAGCTTGTTAGTAGTTGCGCAGGATGGTGTTACTGCACACTTCAGCGTATAATTCAAGATATCATCTCACTTGAAAGATCTCCACTGGAACAATACCTTCAGAACATGGCATCCAGGGGAACATATTTCAATCACTGATTTTGAAAGGATTCAGTCTGCTGTTTACTGGACTACCACCATGCGTGTTTCCTTCTGAATTACAACTCAAATCCCTAACTCAGACAGTATCAGTTCAGCTTTTGAAATGCCCAGCAATCAGTGTGTAGTCTGGGAGAACTGCAATCCTATCAGCAATAACACTGGTAAATAAATAAATCTCAGGGCTTGCTATAAGTTGCCTTCAGCCTAGGCATTGAATAATTACAGCTGACAGTACATTGTGCACATTAGTCAGTTATAAACATACTTGAATTACATTTATGTCCTGAAAAGTGTTTTAATTAGAAACCCTGTGAAGTAGACTAGAATCTCCATTTTAAGCTAAAGGAGCACTGACTTCCTTGGAATACTTCTAGTGTGAGAAGAAGCCACTTAGACATCTTTTGCAGTATGCTCTGGTAAGACAGTTCTTTGTCCTTATAATTTCCTCATGTTGGAAGGCTACCTGCAAAGGTATCAGAGCAAAACATCTTTTCTCTCCTGTTAAGGTCTTCATACACTAGTTCTCTTTTACATCTCATCCCTAAACAAAGAATAAAAGTCTCTTGCTTATAAATGCATCTCAAAAGCTCTCTTCACTCCATGACACCCTTTGTCACTAATTAACAACACATTACAGCCATTCATGCCATACTCAGATGTTACCTATGATACTCTTCCTCCCAGCACCAGCCAAACTGTATCTATGCCCTAGCCAAAATCTCATTTCTTTCTTCTGCAATATATTTCTCAAAACTGTCCTTTTCTTTCACTGTCTAAACTTCTTGCTCAGAATTTCACTTTGCTATTTTGAATGTTGTAACAAAAAACCCACTCCAAACACAAATAATAGATCAAACAATCCTTTATCCAACTTAAATTAACACAATAGACTTTGAGAATTTGTTTTAGGTGCCACACTGAGTCAAAGTCTACAAGAATTTGTTCTAACTCCTTCCTCTTCCACTACATTTTACTGAAGCTTTGCCTCTGTGCTACAGACCAGCATAACTAATTGCCTCTCCATAGGCTTGTTTTACATTGCCTCCATCTTCCTCATCCACTACCCACTCAGCCTCAAGTCCATGCCTGCATGATTATGTTGCAATTGGAACTCACTTCCAATGGCTTATCGTGGCAGACCTCAGCAAAGCAGCCATGTTCAGGTGTTGCTTGATAAAGCTGCCATTCACTCCCTCTGAATTCTGACCCTTCACAAAAAACAATTTCTCTGCAGTGTTTATGATAGTACCATTACTGTTATTAGCTGGTTAATATTAAAAACACTGATGAGTAAAAGGGAAGAATATGTACATTTTAATTGGGAAAACAGAACAAAACAACAACAACAACAAAAGAACACCCTAAAAGCAAACAGAAACTGTTTTACCTTTACAATGCACTGGTGGAACCTTCAAGATAGTGTGACTTATATGATGCACTGTTTCCCTGCTTAACCTTACTTACAACCTGGATTGTGAGACTTCCAAAAGATGCATTAGATATGCATAGATGCATAGATTTTTTTTTCAAATATCCAAACAACAACAACAACAACAAATAGTTACATGCTTAATATGATTTAAATTATTGTCTTACCTTGTCCAGGGAGAAGGTTTTAGTGACAGCAAAGCCCCATCCAGCTTCAAAAGCTCTTCGAATCATTGAAGAACTAGTAGCAGGAGTTGCACTGGCAATGCCAAAAGGATTTGGAAACTTCAGTCCAGCCATTAAAACACTGATGTCTACTAAATCTATGGGAGTGTAGAAGAGCGGTAGTTCTGGTGTACTAGAAACTCCAGCACCATATAAGGACTGTAAAGAAAAAAAAAGAAGAAAAAAAAGTGAGTTTTGCTGACTCATTTTTATATAATTTATGTTAACCTTGATAAGAGTTAAAAATCATCATCCTTCATACATAATGACCAAATTTCAATTATTCTATTTTTATTCAAGATTGCAAATCTGCAGAATATGCTAATCACTTCAGCTCTTTTGCTGAAATATTATGTCACATGAAAATAAATAGAACAAAAAAAAAATTAAAAAAAAAAAACAAAACAAACCATAATAATGAAACAGTTATTTCATATCATATACTGCCAGCCTGGTTCAACCCAAAGGTTTGTTGATTTTTTGTCTGTTACGAATAGCCTACAGAGCTGGTAGTAGTGAGGATTAAAAACCAGCAAACAAACATATAGAAAGACCCTTTCAATTGTTCTTCCCATGTGGTGACCCATGAAAACTGGATTTTAGAAAAAGGTTCTGCACCAAGTGGGCATGGAACGGCTTCCCCGGGGCAGTGGTCACGGCACCAAGCTGCTGGAGTTCAAAAAGCATTTGGACAACACACTCAGACATAGAGTTTGAATTTTGAGTGGTTCTTTATGAATACAGGAGTTGGATTCAAGGATCATCTTCCAAATCAGAATAATCTATGAAGTGTACAGATTCATGGAAAATGAAGGAAAGCATCCACAGGAAGATCACTTTGCAGGCTGTCACCCCAGCTCAGCATACTTGGAGTTCATGCACTTTCCTCCAGCCCCTTTGTAAGGTATTATTTAATCTATGCCTTGGGATACATACCAATATATGCAAATCTACTACCAAATGTGAATACTTCAAGAGTAACAAAAATTAAACTCTGATTTGAGATCAAAGAAGAACATACACTTTATGCCTGTGACACCACAGTCACTTTTGTTTTCAGTTTTAAAGGTGGCATGTTCTCTAGAGAGTCAAAGTGAAATGCTTTCAATGCAAATGTCGCATTTAATATTGCAAAAATTTTACAGAGAAAATTTTCCAGGTACAGATGCTGAACAACATCCTAATCAGGGTGCGGGAGGTAGAATTAAAATCTTTACTCACTTAGATATTGAAGTTGATATAACCACAACAAAATAAGGCAGATATTTTTAATACCTAAAAAATCCCTACACAGCTTATGTTTCCAGGAAATCTCACCACAAGATCACAGATGTAGGACAAAAAGTAGCAAATGCTGTAATAGTGTTTGCTACAGTATTTTCTGTAACAGTGAAAAACCTCAGCTCCTTAAGAATTGTTACTCCTGGGTTGTTTGTTGTTACATATTTACCCTACTTTATTAATGAAAAGTAATAGGAATGAAGGGGATGAGGTTTCTTCCTTTGCCTAGTTTGCTTTAGCCTCTTTTTTTTTATTGGATTTTTTCTAACCCTGAGAGTTAATTTGTCAGTTTTGTCTCAGAGATGCCTGGATTGTCGTCTCAGACTCTGACCTTAGATTTTTTTTGATAGAGAGTACATATTTGTGGGACAAATCTTCTGATGGCATTGAAAGTCACTACTGAAAGTAGTGAAATTAGTCTAAATGATGTGAACCTGCATGTTTCCCTAGAGGCAGACATTTTGCAAAAAGCTACTTTTTGCATAACACCACCACTGGGGACCCACTCCTGTCAGTACCATGACCACTACTCCCAGGCAGCACCTGACATAGTCACTTTATGATAAGTCTGGATCACAAGACAGAAACTGAAGCATTTGTGAAGAGATAGCATTTTTTTCTCTTATATATTTGCAAGTTGGGAAACCTGCAGAAACCAGCAATGGTATATTGAATTCTTACACTGACCCTGAATTTGAATCTGGCAGAATGATAGCTTAAGGAGACTTATGGAAAAGCTTTTGGTCAACTCTCCTGTACATGCACATTTGAGCAAGAAACCCAATTTTACATTTTGAAAGCAGTTATTGTTAATTTATTAGTATTATTTATTATTATTATATCCAAAATTGTTCAAATGTTCTGAGTGAGTATATTTCGAGATGACTCACAAACTACTCCTTCATAGTGTAACTATAAATATTGATTGCTAGAGAGAGAGACACAGACAGGTAACCTAAGCAGGCAGCTTAAGTTACATTGTACTGTTTTCTTTTCCCAAGCAGGACAATATAATCTCTATGAATGCTCTCAGAGAAGACAGTTGTTATATTAAAGTGAATCATAACTAAAGACCCAAATTGAGCTTTCTGTGATAAATTATTAAATAAATAAAAATAAAAAATCTACTAAAGGAGAGAAGGTCTTGAGTGAGACGATTGCATACAGCCACACAAAAATAGGCCTTTCCTCCTGCATGTAAACCGATTACAAGCCATTTCCCCAAACATTTCAACCAGGCCTATTTTTCCATTTGAACTATCCTCATGAAGAGCAAAACCACCATCAATTCCACCTAGAAACACTGAAGGATCTCAAAATGTGGCTAACCATTTGTTTGTGCTGTGGTGGCCTGGGCAGTGTGGAAGAACAGAAGAAAAAAAAATATCAGCGGAATAAACCAGGTCTTCAAAAACACACAGGCAAGATGCAACTGCAGGTTCAGTAGCCAGTAGCTATATATCCCTGCAGATCTTTCTTCCTCCATCCTATCACTTCATTTTTGGCTCTATTTATTTATTTATTGCTGTGGGTTTTGTTTTTGTTTTTTCCTCTCAGCACAGCACTTATAAAAGAAATAAATTTACTAAGCCCTGATGTGTTGTTTTCTACAAAGCAAAACTTTTGGCAAACTATGATGTTTTATAGGTTCCTGAAAGCAAAATAATCTTTATAATGAAGGATTTCCCTGACAACGCAAAAACAAATAAGAAAAGAAAGCCTGCAGGCAAGAGTTTATTTATAATATCTCTTCCTTTGATTTTTAAAAGCAGAGGACAAAGAGTGTGGCTCACTCTTCCTCTAATTTGATGCCAACCTGCAAAGCTAACAGTATTGCAGGTGCTTATTTCATTGTTTCAGTCATGGCAATTTTTTGGACACTACAAGAGCATGATGAAAAATCCCCAGCACACAGTGCACAGTGTATCTGCCCTACTCCAACCAGGATATGCCCAGAGGCAAAAGCAGTACAGCCTGTAGTGCAGGGCTGAGACAGGGACTGAGCTTTAAACCTGACAGAATTTGTGATATTTGTTATCTGTAGATGGAGAAAATTCTCAACCACCGTAATATGGTCTAACTCCATTTTTGTGCCTTTAACAAAGATAGACTATGAAAGTGAGTAGTTGTATTACTGTTATTTTTCACATAGCCTTCCCTACAAAATCCTACTGCTTGGGAGTTTTCTGGAATACTTTCATCTCACTCCTACTCTCTCTCTCTTTAAGTCTAATCTTAAAACACAGAATTTCTCCTTTATTTGTATGTCTTCTACCCTTTTTCTAACTATCTGTTTCATAATTTTGTTTAATACACCTTGGCTTTATTAAATATGTTTATGTTATTTCACACAGAATCACACAATGATTGGAAGGATGCCCGGAGATGATCTAGTCTAACGCCCTTGCTCAAAGCAGGGTCACCTTGAGTGGGTTGCTCAGGGCTCTGTCTAGTCAGGGATTTTCTAATCCTCCTTCTAGGTTTCTCTTTCTGGAACAGACATATTTCTTAGTCAATAGTATGCTGTTAAAATAACGGGTTCTCTGCTCTTGCACTTTATCCAACTTTACAAAAATATTTTCTTACTTGTCTCTATGCTAGTGTTTCACATGGTGTTCTACAAGACAAGGGACATTCATCACTCTTCCTTCAGTTCTCATGAAAGGAAGCAGACAGCATAATTAACAGCTTCAAAGACAAACTTTCTGGGAAACACCCATCTCTGGTATTGATTATGAAATAAAGTACTTTCATGCACGCCTGAGAAATACATGTGAAGGGTCAAACTTCATAAAAGAATCAACAGCTATACTCTTCAGATTTATATTTTTGACAGCATAGATAAAGAAAAAATAAATAAATACATAATACAGATTCAGAGTTGCACAGTGATGTGTTCAATATTCATACTGAATAGTGCTCCTCAGTGAAGCACAGTTTATATCAGATGGGATCTGGCTCTCTATCAAACAAATAAAAAAAGTTATTTAAATAAAAAAAATGCTTATAGTGAGAAAGAGGGAAAATCACAGTGTTAGAATGATTATGGTGAGAATAAGATGTCATCTTGACCAACAAATATAGGAAAATGCTTTCCAAGTAAGTATATGAATGGGGGAGGAGTATAGAGTCAACACTGGTGTCTAGACATTCCTGATCAAGAAAGAAAACGGTTCAAGAACTGTGATGGGAGAGCTGTCTTGCTTTCAAAGCAGGCATAAAAAAATTAGAAGTTAGTCCTGCAATAAATGCGAATTACCCTAAATACAGTTACTATGTAGTAATTAATAATAAATCCCATTCACTGACCAAGAAAAAATGGACAAAATGAATGTTAATTCAGGCACAGAACAGGATAGCAGCCAGTATTTCCCTGTCCATTAGACAAAAGTGAGGGCCATTGTAATCCCCAAAGCTAATTTAAATACATTTTTATATCATTCATGGAGTGACAAAAAAGACTGAATCTTGAAAAACTTGGAATATTACATAGTTACATGAACTTAGATGGTTGTGTTTGGACCTCTAGTGACCTGTAGATAGTTGTTCAAAGGAGACTGCATTTTCAAACAAGTTCTAATTCAGCTGCCCTCGGTCACGTTTATGGAGAGTAATCCAACACAGAGCTGCAGGCAACAATTTTTGAAATTAACCCGTGCTTAGTAGAGTGGGATGAAAATATTAAGAGGCAGAAGACATTCAGGCAACCAATGATGGAAAGTTTCCAGAGTAAGAGCAGCCAAGAAGCTTCTGTAAATAATTCCCAGTTCTGAACATAAGGTATTTCTACTGGAGAGTCCTTGAGTCTAGATCTCATGCTTCACTTGACCACGTGCCAGAGCTTGTAACGATTGGAGTTTCATGGCACATAGCAAGCCCATCTGTTTGTTTAGCCTTTTGTCTGGAGTAGGTTGCAGGAGCACAGTGTTTGAACAGGGATTTCAGCAAGGAGTTGGGGTGGTGGGAGTTTGTCTTGGGTTGGTAGATAAATTTTATGGAATATTTCTATTTTGCTAAACACTGCATTATTTATAGATTCAATTACTGAGAGAATTGATGACTTTGGAAATGGCTACCTATTTCTGTAACTAAAATGCAAATGAATAGATAATATCAATGTGTTTAAAATCTATCATACTCAGTGTAGACACAGAGTTCACACAGATTGCTTATCTTAAGAATCTCAAAGTAGGGAGAAAATAAGGTACTTTAAAAGGTGTTTCTTCATTTCACATGGAAAGTTTTTGAAATATGGGGCAGTGGAATGAACATGCATACACACAAAGGCATGCACCCACAAATACTATCTACCTCCCTAAACGCAAGGGTTTATCCCTCCTAAACAACCATAAAAAACAAACCCTCCTCCAGATCTACGAGGTCCAAGAACTGGTAAAGTAAATTGCCAAATTACAGTGTGCTCCACCACAGCAACCACATTTTACAAGGGCTGCACATCCAAATAAATGCCCCTGGGCTACCCATTCATCTAACAGCTGGAAAGGTGACACTTGACATTTGGAAAGTTTCCTGTGAATATTGCTGTAAGAATTTCCCATTAGCTTCCTGGTGAGACTGTAAGGTCGAATAAGCTGCCTTGAAACCTGCAAAGGGTAACGGAAATTCTCTAACACCACAAGCCTGCTTGCTTTAAAATTCTAATTCTCAAGCCAGACTATTTAGATTTCTTGCAGAGCATTCAATACATTCCAGGACAAAAGCAAAAAAAAAAAAAAAAAAAAAAAAAAAAAAAAAAGCAAGATCTGTGGTGGAAGTAACATGAAAAAGGAGGGGTTTCAAATGATAGTTGTATATATAGGTGTTAGAGAGGATGGAGACAAAAAGGAGACCTCCCACTATCACAGTTACCCAAATTCACTGTGTACTGAGAAATTAAACAAGTAGGTCGGGGTTTAAAGATGTTTCACGCTCAGCATTTTCAAAGGGTCGAAGAAGCCAGGACATGAGCAGTGCTTTAGATCAAGTAAAAAAAAAAAAAAAGTATGTGCACAGATACTAACAAGTTTTCAGTTGAAGTATTTTTAGGAAGTGAAATTAGACCCCAACAGCATGAAATTTCACAAACATGCAACCAGAGAAGCTTTGAGCAGATGGATGGGGGAGAAAGACATTGAGCTGTTAGCGTCCCAACTTCAGTTGCTCAAATCTCTTTTGGTGGAAGAATAAATCGTGTCATATTTCTAAAAAGTTCCTTGCACAATGAACATGATCTTTGTCTGCTGGTTGTCTGTGCACAGGTTGTGCCTTGCCTCTGACAGTTCCTCTACATTTAGTGCTCTCTCTTCAACTAGAAGGAATAGGACTAGTAGAAACACTCAGCAGCTTGGAAAGAGCACCAAATGGAAAGTCCAGTTGCTAGGCTTTTCAAGTCTACACCCCTTATATTTCCATTACTCAGGTAAACTCCCCTTTGCATTATTTTCCTCTCTTCATTCATGGACCATTTTGTCTTTTGTTTCCACTTGAGCATTCTTGTCAAAGGCAGCTCTGGTTCTCATGTAGATCACATGAATTCTCTGTTCCAGATTAGTACACTTGTACTCTAAAAATACCAAAAAGGTCTTTCGCCAGGTATCAATAGTAGCAGTATTATTTTTTTAATTTATGCAGTATTGAGATATTTTACTTTTTTAATAATGATGGATTTATTTCTTTTTCCCCATTTACCAACCAGGACTTCCACTTGCACTGTGTATTTTCCTTCAGTGGAATTCACAGCTGGAAGTCAGAAATAGTTTCTTAGATTTCAGTGTTAAGATACTATAAGAAAGCTGGATTCTGCTCCCCAAAATCAAGTATGCGATTTAAGTTGAAGGGCCCTGCAGTGTACAAATCACCAACAAATCTAAATTCAAAATTTGCATATTTAATCTAAAATAAATAGTTACCTGTATGTATCTGTGCATGTACCAAGAGGCTTGTTTTCCATCATTTACTGATTCCACTGTAGTGTTAGCAAGACCACTGATATCACCTCCTGCAAAAACCCAGGGTTCACTCGTCTGCATAGTTTCTGGATCTACTTCCGGAAGACCCCATCTGTTAAACTTGATAGGTGCCATGGCCTCTCTGACTGCAATTAAAGTGAAGAACAAATATGTTAACAGAAGAAAGAAAAAAAATGTTGCCAAAATCTCTCAAATACAAACTGATAGCAATTAGAAAAGCAGTTCCAAGGTCTGATTTTTTCACTTAATTGAACGTGAGTTTATGATAGAACTGAAAAAACGTTTTCTACACAGAAAAGTTTATGTTGAGGTAGAGGTATGTAGTTAGCAACACAACTCAGAATGTTATCTATTATATGGACAGTTCTTTTGTAACTTCAGTAAGTGGTCAGTTTCTCTGTGCCTCAAAAACCAGACGTGTGTACAAAATACAAGTAGGCAAGAGTCACAAGAAGTCTCTGACTAACAAGAAATAATTGCTTTTAGTGTTCTTCTGGTCTTTCCCTGAAAAGAAACTGTGTACCCCAGAAGCTACAACTCACAAAGTCTTTCAAAGAGGAATTATTTATATCCCAGGAAAAAAAAATCCAGAGCTTCTGAAAATTCTATTCAGAACAATGCTAACAAAGGAAAAAAATGCTTTATCTTTTTTCCTCCACCCATAGCTTTGTACTGTACTTTCCAAATCAACATGCTTTTCACCTAACATATTAACTCCTGTGCAACTTAATATACCACATACAATTTTGGAGGTTTAAAAGCCGAAGAATGTTTGTGAGTTCTAGAAATTCATTTAGAATTTACTTCACGTATTTGTTAATGCTCATAACAGAAATGATACTCTGCTGCTTTTACACAGGTCATTATCAAACCTGATATAAAACTTTTAGATGCAACATTTTCCCTATCAGAAAATATTAGGCTTTGACAGCTTTGGTTTTGAAAAAGTGTATTGATTTAAAGGTTTTTTTTGTTCGTTTGTTTTTATTTCTGGAAAAGATACATTACAGTAAAATAGAAAACATACTGAATTGACATTTAAGCTCAGAACATTCTGAAATTAAGGCTCATTTTGAAGTGCATATGTACTAAGGATGGCATTATAGAAACAATAAAAATGAAATGTCTACCCAAAGATATTTTTTTCTTTATTTTTCACCACAATATATGAATATTTAGACCATTCATTAAGGTACATTATTTTTTTTTTTCATAGCAGCATATATTGGTATTATGTGTATGAAATAGTATGGTCCTTAAAAACAAGATGGATATAACTATTAAAAATTAGATAAATAAACAATTAGACTAATGGCACTTACTACAAATAAATGATCATAAAAATAATAATAAAAAAACTTAACAAGATTTTTATAATGTAACTTTTAACATTGTTTGATTATCACTGAGACACCTCAAAATATCTTCATGAACAGAATCACATTTTCAATAAATATTTTTAGCAAATGTTGTTGCCATATATCAAAATGAGTTATTTTTATGTGGCTATAAGTCTGCAGGAATGGAAAATTTTGCAATAAAATACAGCTTAAAATTGCACTGTCCCTCAGGGACATACTGCTAGCAGATGCAGATTGCCAAGGTCAATTAAACTGATGTACTTGTGCTGTCATATATGTAAAAGAGAAACCTGCTAGTTTAAAACAAGAATATTTCTTTCACACCAAAACAAGGGCAAATTCACATTATTGCCCCAACATACATCCAGGTGCACAACAATCTTCAAAAATATCTTTTTCACACAATGACATGATGGAATTTTCTTCCCAGGCTCTGTATCTCCCTTCACCAAAGGGGTGAACTGTGTATAATAAGGGGCAAAGTAATAAAATCAAAAGCAAGATAAAAACATTTAGATCCGCTTATCCTCTCCATGCTCCCCTTCTTACCCTTGGCAAACACAAATATCCATAGGACTAAAATCCAAAGTTTTGGTTCTTTATTTATTTTAATATTAATTTTTATTTTATTTATTTATTTATTTTTAATGTTTCAGAATGCAGAATCACAATTTTAAGCTGAAAGCAGAATCATTTGATCTACACTCAAGACGTGTTGCTTGCACAATCCCTCCTACCCTGAATACAGTTTTGGCTTAACTTGGCAAGACTAATACTAGCCTAGTAGCAGAAACAGAAAGTTATGAAATTTTTTCCTTTATAAATATTTAAATAATTGAAAGGTCTCACCAAACAGAACCCTCAGAGGGAGAGACTTTTCACTCTGGAAAATAAGAGGGATTTTTATTTGTTTGTTTTTAAGGAAAGTACTTACAATTGGTGGTAGTAGTTTTATTATACTTCAGTAATATTTATGAATCAATATGCTAAATTCCTCTGTATGTCTCAAATTCTACGTCAAGACAATTTTTATCTTATATTTGTCATACATAGGATAACTTTCTGGGTGCAGTGGTGCCATCTCAGCATGTGGTCTACACAGTTCTCACAAGCTAATTACATACAGACTTGTAAAGACATGTTTGGAAGAAAAAAAATCACAGTGGAAAACTTGGCACTGCAGGATTCGGTACTGGGGTTAGGATAGATGACATTTTTTTCTCTGAGACAATACTGAACCATAGTTTGTATGAGGGCAACATGCTACTGCAGATGTAGTTTTTCCACAGGAAATTATGTACAGCTAGAAGTTATGACTACTTCTTTCTTTTTATCTTGGGGGAAAAATAGGCATTACTTCTGCTATCCCAGATCTGCCACATTTCTCAAATTCATTTTTGGGTTGTTTTGTGCTAAAATAATTGTATGGTCATAATTACATTCACAATTTTTTTGAGCGCAAAAAAGCCCAACGTACATCTGCTTGAGACTTCTCCACATGGGGACTAAGGATTTGTCTGCTCAACTCAGTGATTTTAAAACTGAGAAAGTACATTGCCCTTGTGTAACGGTTGATATAGTATCCAGCAGATATTTCCTTCTGTTTTTCTTATAATCTCCAAGATTTAGGTTAAGCAAAAATAAGGACATGATTCAAAGGCATCTTGTTTGAGTTCCTAATGTCCTTACAATTTGGATCTAATATCCAGGATAATTGACAAGACTACTTTCTACACTGTCTGAAAGAAGGGGAGATTATTGGTCATCCCAAGAAGTAGCTTCTACTTTGTTTCTGCAAGGCACGAGAGATAGTCTAGGAGCCAAACCTGAGCTTGTAAGATGAACCTGGTTATCAGTTTTCAGAGCTGCTTTTTGCCATTGAACAATAAACAATCAATTTGCTTTCTGTTTTTGTTGGTTTTCTGTTTGGGCCTGAGTAATGAAATGAGTCTTTCCAATGCCTGCAATCTCACACTCTTTGAAGTTCCAAACTAATATATTTTTTTTCTTCAAAATTCAGAGTGCAATCTTGTGCCTGTGTTGCCTTTTTCTTTATATCCTGATGAGATATTATACATATGTTGCTCTGAACGTAATGAATCCCATTTATTTTCATGGAAAACACAACAGATACAAAGAGAACAATCTCTACTTGATAGAGAAAATTCTCTGCTACAAAACATCATTTTTCAACATAGCAGCATTAGCTGTGCATTTTCACCAGTTACAGAAAGAGCCTGTACGCTGGGCTCATAAAAATTGGCACCAGTGGAGGTGACCCACTGTCACCACAGCTGAAATTCACTGCCCAGCACCTCACTGTGTACACACCCACTCTTCGGTCTCCGTAAATGCTCAACAAGCATCAACAAATGTCAGTTGATGCCATTTTCTTTTTCATGGAGGAATTCATTGACACACCTCTACTCCACGTGCACTTCAATGTTAGATGCCAATTTGTCAGCCCCTCTGCTGCCGTTTGTCACAAAGCAACAAAATATGATGGATATTGGTGGAAGGTTCAACCCCTGCTGCCGTACTACCACTATTTACCTGTGATGTCATGGGCAGCAACATATGAGACATTACTTGCAAAGAAGCCCTTGTCTATTCTTTCATCCAGAAGGAAACATTCTGGATGAAAAATAACATACAGCTGAATTATTCTAATGCTATCAAATGATGCTAACACAAATAATACCAAACAAAAGGACAGTTCTGAATATATATTCTCCATTTGCTGTATTCACAGAGCAAATAAACACAAATGGAAAAGCAACAGCAAATTATTGTGCTTGCAAAAGCAATATTAAAATATAAGTGAATACAGAAGAAATATTTTAATTAACAAAACAAATCAAATGGAAAAGATTCCTCAAATAAAGCTTTAAAAGTGAATCTGTGTGTGTTTGACTGCCATGACTAATTATGTATCCATGTAATGTGTGTTCAATTTGGGTTTATTTAAATAGCAGAAATGCTCATTAGCTGCAGTATATCTGTGAAGCTTCAATAAACAGTTTAATGGTTTTTATGTTTAACCAATTTCATAAGTTCCTGTAATTTTAGCTTTAGTAGCTCATTAATGTTATTTTTGATATCCATCTTACAGACTTCCTTTACAGAGAATAGAAGCATTACTTCAGAAAAATACAGATATACTGTATCTTTTTGAATCTCAAATGTAAAACTACAGCTATAACAGCCTCATTATAACTGGTGACGCTGCCCAGTCTTGAGGTCCAGAAGACAAAGAAAGGCACAGTCATGCCTTCCGTAATCTCTGCCCCACTAACATACTTAAAGAGGAATAAACATGCTTTAAGTGGTTAAATCTGGGCCCTGGTATACTGGGAGAGGCTTCTACTGAAAGTCTGCTGCCAACTGTTTTCTGCCTGTTGCTGATTTGCTGAAGAGAATGTTGAACTGGATGTATGCTGCCAGTCCCCTCTGCCCTACACAATACATTTGTCCTGCACTCCATTTTGGAATGTGTTCTGACCAAGTATACTATTTTTGTCATGGTTCTCCACATAAGGTCCAGGTTCTTCACATAAATATACAATATATCAGAACAAAGACAAAATTTTGCAAAAAATTTTGCAGTCCCAAAATGGAATCTCTGGTGGAAATGTAATAGATACTATGCTAGAGAATATGAAATAACTTGATGAGGATAATAAACTAGAAAAAACTTTCTAACCTATGGACTATTTCTGCTCAGTCCAGCAGTGCACATTTGTTTGTACTGTGTTAAGCAAAACAGGTACAACAAGAATGTCCTACACTTCTGAACTTGGGCTATGTCTCTTTTATAATTTCCTTTGGTTATTGTAGCATTTTCTTTATTCTTACATCAGTAACATCAGCATTAAACATTATTAATAAGAAATAGACAAATCCTGCTAGTTTAGCCTGTACCATTACTATATCACTTATAGTAGTATTCATTATTTCAAGAGATGCCTTATAAATTAGATCACTGACAGATCTTTGCATGTGCAACAAACAACATGTTTATTCAACATGCATATGAGTCACCCAGACATGGAAGAATTCAGACTGTAAGGGCCTACAGGAGATCACCTAAGTTCAAAACTTTCTTCAAAGTTAGATCTAATTCAAAGCCAGACTGAGTTGCTCATGGCCTAACCCAGTTTCAAGTATCTCTGATATTTTCTCCTCATAATTTTGTTGGAGAAATTTGAATATTTCTATGTCTTGAATACAAAAATATGATGCCTTTTAGAAAAACATTAAGAATATAAGATATCTGGGATTTTTAATGTGTTTTGTTGTTGCTCCTTTTTGTTGTATATGTCTGAAAATTTGATTATAATTCTGCTCTATGGTGAAAAGTAAATTTGACTTTTGTTAGGCCAGCTGAGGCAAAAAATAAAGGTTTAAAAGCAACTGAAATTGTATGCTCATAATAAGTACTTTATTCCCTTCAGCCTTAGTCTTCACTTTCACAATGTACAAAACAAATGCTGATATTTTTTGCCTCTTTCTTTATAATTTGATTTCTATTTTAATAGTAGTTTCTCTAAAAATACATTGTGAAATTGAAGTACGTTGCTCACTCCCAAAGGCAACAATTCTTTTCTTCCATGATCAGATTTCAGTATGACTTTTTCCCCTCACATTCTGTGTTCGTATTTAAAAACCTAACAACACGTCATTTAGAGGGTGAATGCATAGCAGAAAATACAAGACTGGCACATTATCATGGCTAAGCAACACAATACAGTTCAACCTTTTAGATGAAGCAGTTCGCAATGTGGGTGAAAACAGAATCACTCCTTTATCACAAGTTCTATGAATCACAACAACACATACTGATTTCATAGACTAATATTTGATTTATCATATGAGGTATTAGAAACCTTTCCAAAAGACTGAAAACAGAAGATTTTTAAAATTATCAACAGCAAAGCATTCCAGAATTATTTGTTTTTATTTTCAAATCACCTTTGATGCATGCACATGAACTCTTTAACCTAGGGTCAGAGAACACATTCTGAGCTTTGTTCACTTCTCATGTTCTTAGTTGAACTCATCTTTTTCTGCTCTCTTTTACATCTGAGTAATTCATTCAGTATCTGAAGTGCCATCTACATGCCAATTTCTTTATACTTATTATTGAACTAAATACATGCTTTTCCTTTTAATTTCTTCTCTTTTCAAGACCAAAGTTTGCAAAGTACATGTAAAAACATGCACGGAAGAAAGCACAGAATAATTTAAGAAATCCTGTATGTATGAGAGAAACCACAGTGCTCTTGGGTATGTATAAGAAATGAGTGGTACCCAGAGAGGCTAAACCAGAATAACAAATTTGTCTTAATTCTTGCTTAATTCAATAGGTAAAGAATGTTTCAGAGATCAACTCAGTTCAGTCTAAAGTAGTAGTATAATGAGTTTCTCTAAGGTTGACGAGTGAGACCAGGAGAAATCCCTAGGAGTACTCTTTCTATCCGCATTGCATTAAAAGGAAAGCAAGATATACACTGAGCAATTGTACCCCTAACCTGGGTTCCTGCTCTGGGCAGCAACATACAGAAAAATGTTTGTTAATCATGCTCTTAGTTTTGTCCTAAGAAGTAAAATTAATGAGCAAACAAAATCCTGTGGAAAGCGCTAAGTCACAGCCTTTTGTAATCTACAAAAGACTCATTTCCAAAACCACCAATGGACACAAAATGGCTGCAGCCAAAACATTTGTAATTTATAAAATGCATTACTTAGAGTTACCTTTAGCATCACTCAAAGCTGAACCAAAGGCACTGATCACTACATCAGCTTTCAGACGAACAACCTGATCCTCATCTTCTTTCCAGTTTCCATCATTGCCCTGTTCGGTTCGAACAAACTCCACTGCAACAATATGTCCACCTCTAAGTACAACTTTCCGAGGGGAGAGGAAAGGCAGAAATTCACACCTCTCTTCTTTTGCAAGTTCCATCTGTAGAGTAGAAGTAATAAAATAAATAAACAAACATGATAAGTTTTATGAAAAGTTCACTCAAGATGTTACCACACGTTCTTCTTTAGCAGAAGGCACTAGAGTATGTTATGCAGATAGGCATCTTAATACTGATTTCAGAGTCGACAGTGCCATTCAATCAATCAGTTTTTAGACAGGGGCACTTGTTAGATTTGCAATGCAAATATTTTTTTCTGCTACATTTAAGTCCTTTTTTGGAAAGACAGGCTGGTGAGGTGAGGTGGTGGAGTTGCTCTCTATGTGAGAGAGGAGCTAGAATGTATCAAGTTCCACCTGGGGGTGAAAGGCGTTGTGTGGAGTGGTTGTGGGTGAGAAGTAAGAGACAGGCTAATACTGGTGACAGTTTCAAGTGTGTACTACTGGTCACCTGATCAGAAGGAGGAAGTAGATAAGGCATTCTACAAACAGCTGAAGTAGTCTCCTTATGGGGGATTTCAATCATTTTAATATTTGTTGGATTGGCCACATAGCCAAGCAGGCACGGCCCAGAAGGCTCCTGCAATGTGTTGAAGATAACTTTCTAGCACAAGTGGTGGAGAAGCCAACAAGGAGCTTTGGAAGGAAAGTGACCCCATTAGAGCCAGTCGACACTCAAAAACCTCTATCTCTAAACTCAAGATTAGTATGCCCCTAAGAGTAATAAATTACAGAAAGGTGACAAGATCTGTGTGGATGAGCTCAAAGGGAAGAAGGCCCAAGAAGTGTGGGAACAGAGTCTGTCCACTTGGGAAGAATATAGGAATATAGTCAGAACCTGCAGGGATACAATGAGGAAGGTTAAGGCCTACTTGGAATTTAACCTGGCAAAGTAGGAAGAGGCATACCTTATTTGAGACTTCAGTATTTGACTGTCTATCTTTACTTGACAAATACTGTAAATCTAATATTTTTACAAGAAATATCTTACAAAATGTTTAACCTGACATCAGTCTTGCTTGGTCATTACTAGCCAAAGGTATTTTTAACTTTTTCAAAATTGCTGCATAATGTGATAACATGAACATTGATAACTTCTAGGAATTGACCTAGGCTGCTAACAATGATCTGGGTTTAGAGTCACAGCTGATTCTTAATTAGTAAGAATAGCATTAATATCTTTCCTACAGTGATCTCAGTAATTTCACTGTGTCTAAGTGCCTTATTTGAAGTGCAACAGAAACAGAATTATGCTTCAGGTCATTCTTTTATTATTATTATTAATATTATTATTATTTTTTCCAGTTCCATTCACCTTGTGTAAGATCTCTAAGATGCCCACCTTCTTGAAAAGAGGTGATCAAATTCCCTTTATAAAGATGCAATTGCTAATTGCTAAGAATAAAATAAAATAAAATAATTTAAAAAAATCGAAGAAATTGTAATGCATAAAGCACCAAAATAAGAAAATCCAACCTTAAAACAAATTTATTGCAATACAGATAAACTGAGGAGGCATAGAATGTTTCAGAATTTGCAGATGTCCTGATAAACGATAAAGTGCAGTCAGACTAAAAATCAATTTGAACACTGAAATCTGTGACTAGTGCCATTGCTCTATTGCCTTTGGCAGTGATTCAAATGAAAATCATCATAAGTAATTCCCCTACAAGAATTTAGAGACTCCCAAAGCTATGTCAAGATCACTGAGATTCATTAGGAAGCAGCCATAAAGTATAATTCTTGGACCTGAAGAGTCTCCCATAATACTCAAATGCCTGATGGATCTCTGGGGTGCCTCCAAGATTTTCAGAACTTCATAGATTTCTAATTTATGAGAAATTTTACCCTTTTTATGCAAAGGCATCTCTCTGACTTTACAGGGTACAACAGAGAAATGAATTATCTGAAGACTACATAAACTGAGCTTTAGAGCTTAAATCAACTTTTATACACTGCAAGGGTAATTTAAAAAACAATTCTTTTAGTAAACATCTTTTAAGTACCAACAACACACTTTGAGGCTCTACAAAAATAACAACCATTATTCCTTCTTACAATTTTTTTTTCTAATTTTACCTCTTCTGGGACAGCCTTGATATTAGTGAAACCCTTTCTGAAGACCACAAACACACGTCGAGCTCCACAGCGTAAAGCAGATGTTGCACAGTCAAAAGCAGTGTCTCCTGCCCCAAGTACAATCACAGTTCCACGTACTGGTGGCAATGGAGAGTGACAGGCACACATCCCTGAAAGATGAAAGGAAAAACCCCATTTTCAAGTATGAGAAACCATTTCTGCATGACAGCTCAAAAGGTACTTGTACTCAAAGCAGTGTAAAATTGCATCTTACAGTTTCTAAGCATGGAATGTCACTATCAAATTATTCTGCTTCACTGAAAGACAGTTTTATTCTCATTTTGAAGATATGCTCATATACATAAATTTTATAGTCAGAACTCTTAGGAGCAGCACCTTTCTATCTGGAAAGGATACAAATGACACTATTCTAGTTTTGTGAATCCTTGCAGGTGGAAATAAGCTTTGTAATACAATTTTATTCAAAAATTAAGCTTCTCATATATAAAATTCAGTATCACGATGGCTAAAAAAAACCCAAAACAACTCACATTATAATGAATAACACTTGTTTTTTTAATTAAAAAAAAACAAAAACTTTCCAGTTGTTGATAGATTTATATAATAACTTCTCAAAGTTAGTTGCTTAGTCAGAGTTTTCTGTATGCCATTTATGCTGTTCTGGCTAACGTGGTTCTCAGAAACTATTCCCTATGACAGTGAACAGCATTCAGAAAGAATATTATTATTGTACTAATTCCAAGATGTTGCACTGGATGAAATGGTAGATCTACAGTGATTTTCACAAAGTGTTTGCAAGAAGTTACATACAGAGAATGCTGACACTGTTTGCTACCCATAGCTTGTATTTTAGGATTCACTTCTTCTATAAGAAATACTAACAAAAAACGTAACCCTGTGTGTTCCTTCCATTAGATTGCACTTCGCCATTGGTTTAAATAGAGCTATTAGGAAAATCATTGAAATTTAAACATAATGCCACAAGCAAATATATATATCCTCTCTCCACTTGTAAAATGCTTGTTATATGGCAAATGCTATCATTTTCCCCCATGTACATGGAAATTGCATTTACCATTTACTTAATAAGCTTCTTACTCTAGAATTCTTCCTAAACGATTTTTTCTCAGATTTATTTTTAATGAACTCAATCCAACGCAAATACTGAACATAGAACAACAGAAAAAGAGAAAATGTAGGAGAGGAATGGCATCTGAGAATGCCATGGCAGACCAAGCCTAAAGTGGATCAGTTCTGCTTGCCCACTTTGTTCATGATTTCTCCCACAGCCCACATCTCATTCTGAGTATTTTCAAAAGACTGGAAGGGTGCAGTGAAATAATAATTTGAAATACAAGACAATGGCTACAAGGCCATTCACAAGTTAAATGAGTATGTATTTACCAGGGAAATCCTTCTGGAGGAAAGTCTAACAAGCACACGGAGTACTGTCTATTTTAAAATGGGTAAGTCTATCATTTAGAGAAATGTCATAGTAAAACTGAGCATAAAGCAGAATATACAATGCTTGTATTATATTTTAAAATGTTGTTCTTTAGAGAGCATGAAGTGACTACTGCAACAGATAGATTCTAGGAAAATTAAGGCAGGGAGACCATGTCAATTAACAGTCAACACCAAATAGTAAACTATTACTGTCAGTCAAAAAAAGTTTGATCTTCAAAGTTTATCTTTTTATATTTATTTTAGATTAAATATAAAAAAAGAAAAAAGAAAGAAAGAAAAAATTACAAATTCTGTTAAATTGGGAGTGCCACACTGCAACATTTACAAAGATGCTGATGATAGTTTTATAGACCCTCAATTCAGAGAGACACCTTACACTATTTCTGTGTGTATATATAGAATTCTGTGAAGCATTTTTAGTCCAATTATTATGAGGAGGAATTGTTTTAAAGGATTTGTTTTGCTTTCGTTAATCAAAAACTGTTTCGGAGTGCATATTCTAAAGCTATTTTATTTTTAAAAATCTTTCTTTAAAACAAAACTAAACAGCCTTTCCTCCCCACTCATCTGAGCTCACTGAACTTATATATATATATATCCAGAACATTGCATGCAAAACTTATTTTATTTTTTATGTATATTATATATATGTTATACATATACAAGCACACTAGGGAATCTAGTGATTGTACTTGTAGGAATCATCCATCCTTCCAGGGCTTATGACATCACTTTTAGAGCCACTGAAAGCATCTATATCCCCTGGGTAGAAAATTAAGCCATTTCTGCACTCAGAACAAATATGTAAAAGTATAAAACAAGTATCCCTGTCTAACTCCTACCATACTACTGCTGTCCTGAGTTTTTCTGGGTAGGAAACTAGAGACCCTTTAAATGTGTTTGTAAACAGTCAGCACGACTGACTTGGGATAATGGTGCTACAGGTAAACCAAATTATCAACAACATACAATGTATCTATTCATGCGGGACAGCAACACTTTAATATCAGATCAGTTCAAGACCATCCTATATTTACTGTGTGTCATTTATATCAATATATACAAATGAGAATCTTATGAGATATTGTGAATATAATTCAATATAAATATGTAACATTTTGTAGGTAATAAATGACCAGGTTCATAGATTTTTATATAAGACTATTTGCTTTCAAGTCTCTGGAACAAGTTTACCACATGGTCTTGAGATTACAGCTCACCAAGGGAAAGCCTTGGCCCAGAAGCTTTCACTGGGAGATACTGTGTAACTGGACGTGATACTGTACAATCAGCTGTGCATTGTGATACCTCAAGAGCTGCTAATGACTTACTGAATATATTTACAGCAGAAGCATAGTGTCACACACCTGGCTTACTTGCCATGGCTACCAAAGGTAGGAAGTCTTTTGATGTGTAAAATCCTTGATCCATTCTCAGCCCTTGGAATATACTGTCTCTGTTTGCTTCTGGTAAACCTGAAACACATATTTTAAGGTAAATCAAAACTGTCAGAAAAATTTCAATAGAAACATATATTTCACCTTACATGAAGACTCTCAAAAGCAAACACAATACAAGTAGTCCTATAACACCTCAGATGTTCAAAAAAAAAACATCACAAGTGACAAAAACATCATGTTTGTTGTCAGCAGCATACAGAACGAGTGATCTGTTAATAGCACTGGCATTTGAAAACAGGATTGTTGAATAACCTGCACACTCAGATTAACAAAGAATAGAGTTAGAGAAAACAAAATATACTGAGTGCAGAAGCAGAGAAGCTACTGGGAAAAGGATGACTCTTACAAGATTTTCCTACATAGCTTTACTTACATGCACAACTCATACTGCTGGGAACCAGTTTTGTTCCCTTTGTTTTGAGGTATCGTTCAATACAGCTAGTTTCCAGGTAATGCAAATGAGGCAACAGTGAACAGCTTCATCTATTAGTAGTAAGGCATGAGTGGCAATGTGGTTTAAATATCTTATTTGGAACTACTTGTATACCATCATTTTTTGTTGTTGTTGTGGTTGACTGTTTTCTCAAAACCTTGAAGTCCTTGTTTGCTGACACTTATTTATAGTTATTAACGGTAGAAATTTATCCAAAAGCAGCAGGATACAGATAGTGATGTTCTTCACATCCAATGAAAGAAACAAATACCATTTGATTAAAACAAAATAGCAAAAAGTATCTTCCAGTTGCTAAAGACAGTCTTTGTGTTGCTGTTTATACACTTGGGCAGCAGAGAAAATGGTCTAGTCAGCGTAGAAGTTTAAAATTTTTTCTTGCAAATTGAATAAATCAAGGTATTTTCAACATGGCTTTGACTTTCATATTTAAATTAAAAAAAAAATCATATTCCCATGAAAGTATGCCAATTAATAATTTCTTACTAAAATGGAGTAAATGTTAATATTTCTTTCCTGGAAAACACAGAGTAACCAAGGAGTCCTTATAACCAGTAAGCAGAATTGCATCATGCAAAGTAACTCAATTTCCTCCATCCCCAAACATGGATGGCAACACTGATCTTTCACCTCTTAGAAACATATTGGCTGCTAGTGGAAAACCTCATTAACACTGTGTTAGCATCAACAGCAAAGCTGGATGGTACTTTGAGGAATGTTATCCTGAGTAGGAAGGGGTTAGGAAATTTTTCTATTACTGAAGCACCACAAAGCTACCTCATTACTGCAAGATATCAGGACTCAGTTGTAAGAATCCCAGGATTTTCTCAGGAGTCACCTCACATGGGGCAAGTTTCTCAACTCTCTACATTCCTGAATAATGTTAGTATAAGTCAAGGGAAAAAAAAAGCATATACTTAGCTTCAGCAGTTTCTGTGAAGAAAGTGAAATGTGACCTCACTGAATTCAAGTCTTACAACCCAAAAATCAAATGAAAAATTGCTGACTTTTTGCATTTCAAATATCTAAAGATTTTGAGCACTTTCTTGACCTTCACTAATAAACAAAACTATGAATCAATTGCTTTCTAAACAGTGCTTCTCTATAGCTGGATGCTGAAAAAAATACGATTAAAAATACAAGCATTTACTGAACTTCAAGAACTTTGAATGCTGTATTTCCTATGTAGGTTGGAATAACAGCTAATGATGAATGAATAATGGAAATTTTAAAAGGCTGGCAGAAATACTTCATGCTATTGGAAGTATAATATGTAAAAGTCATTAAGGAAATCATCTTTAAAAATGCCTAAAAGCTGTATACATTGCTGAAGTATCTATGACAAGCATACCTTGGGAAAAGCTTTCTGTGCCTACTACATGCAAAGGACAGAGTAGTGTACCTACTGCAATTGACATGAACATAGACCAGCGCAGTATTCTCACTTTGCTTTCAGGAGAAACACTTTTGTCACTACTGGGAGGTGCAGGGTGAATTAAATATGATTTCCATTCTATCTTTCATCTCTCCTTTTTTGTAAACAAGGAGAAAACCTCACAATATTTTTTCACTTATTTTTGAAATTTATATCGTCCCCTAACAAAAAAGATTCAATTTCTAACAATATCAGTAGTTCAGCTCCCTCTGGTTGAAATAAAAACAGAATTAAGAGAAAGTTACAATGTTCAGGGCTCAAGTTTATCATGAGTTCAATGCGCAGAAATCAAAGGATCAAATAATGTTTAGTCTGGCTAATATAATCAACCAACAAAATAAATAAAATCCAATGCCCAGACAGCATACATGACATTTTCTGCTATTTATTTTACTATTTTCATTTTGATTATATTTACATGAAGTCAACTTTCAATATTCAATATGTATATTTTGTTGAAAAACTTTGGGGATTTTCCTCTGCTTCCTACAAGCTCCTGGTATAACTACACTACAGGTTGTACTGGATTCTGATGTATCTTATGTTACTCTTCAGTATTTGCCTTTATAGAGATAGCATTTAGTTCTGTTAAAATAGAGAGATTAAGTACTTCTTAAAGCCAATAGGATCTTCCAAATGTCAAACAGACAGAGAGAAAGAGATCAGAAACTAATAAGATTCACTTTTGAGGGACATCATTTCATAATAAACAGTCACCTTACCTAAGTGTGCTTTACAGAAGGAACAAACATTGATAAATAGCCAACAGCCTCTCAGAGGAGAGGAGATTTAAGGGAAAAAAAACAATACAAAGAAGAAATACAGTCTTGCACAAACAGTTTTAGAGAAGAAATGAAATCTAAAAAAAAAAAGAAAAAGAAAAAGCAACAAACAACAGCTATCTATGAAAACACAGTTTAGGTCAAAATAACGAATGATGATAAATAATCTTTGAAGAAGAATCAGAATAAACCTTTAGCAAAAGGGAATTCACACAGGAATACAAGATAGTCAGTAGCCAACCAAGAAGAAATGCTTCCAAAAACATGAGGTTTTTCCCCTAGATTTTAGGCTAAAACCAGTGTTAGTAATTTCTCTACTCTCCATATTCATTTGCAAGCCACCTAAAAGTGTTTATTTATTACTTGGTATTTCTTCACCTAAAATGATCTTTTGCTGTCTCCTGTCTGTAGAAAACCTATACCAAAAATCTGCTGATGATTATTTCCATCACTGACAGTAAAGAACAAGTCTTCTGAAGGACAGACAAAAGGAGGCAGCCTGGAATTACATTTCCACTGCTTGTGCTGCTCAATGGACTCTGTAAATGAACAGAAGCAGCAGGTTACTGCCCAGCTCCTGCAGCCTCAGTCCTTTTACCTGCCTAATCCAGGAGACAAGTTTCTGAAGCAACCGGTATCCAGACCACACACAAGCTACAGGAAAATGGCACGTGCTAAGAAAGTAGAAACTCTGTGAGGATAACAGCTTGCATGTTCATCTTTTCAAAAGCTAATCTAGATAGTCACAATGTGGTTCAAGTATGCAGTAGAAAACAACTGAACTCAATTCCTGACCCTCTGGTATTTCATGTTTTGTCTTCGGTCCCTCAGGTGCTTCAGCTATCTCCCAAGAAACTTTCTTAGCATGACAACTTCTCTCCTTCTTTCCTTCCTTAGATTACCACAATTCCATCAGCAGTGGATTGTACCTTAACTCTTAGTCCCTCTCTCAAGTCTGACCTATTATATAATTTTTAAAGTCAAAATAGTGGCATTGTAAAACACACTCGTTAACTACCCACTTTTAAAATCCTTTTTATATACACACACTTGTAAAAATGAAGGTAAAATATTAGAAGAAACAATATCCACTTATCATTTTACTCTTTGTTCCCACAAAATAGAAAAGTGTATAAAGTTCATCATCTACATTTGAAGAGATACAATTCAGATCTTTTTACAATCCCCTAATCCAGATAAAATACGTATCACAAAATTATTACAGTCAATTTTCTCGATATACATGGCAATCTGAAAGAATGATGCTTACAAATTGTAATGGATTGGCATGCAGAGCAGTGCACCTAGTCCACTTGGTTACTGCACCAAATAAATCAAGTCATGTCAACACATCAGTCAGCAAAGTCTGAAAAGGGAATGTGTACTGCTGCTTTTACTGTAACTATTAGCCTGGTCTGTAAAGGAAAACTGAAGTGGGAGTAGAAGCACTGCATGTATCTCTTCCCTATTATGATCTAATCCCCTCTCCCCAGAAACAGGAATGCCTTCTGAAGCTGCAATCATTGTTTGAATTACTGAAATCTGACGTGTTTTAGCAGATTTGCAGTTTTATATGAACTTCTCAGCCAGTCTTAATAACTGACATACAATGTAAGTCTCATTCCTTGGAAAGGGTCAAGAGTAGTTTGTATTGGCAGCTGACTGAAAACAAATCACAGGCCAAAAACAAAAAAAAAAGGAACTGAAGTTGAAGTGTATGAAGTGTAAATATAGAAAAGCCTATGGAGATCAAAGTTATTACAGCATTGTAAAATTTTCTTTTTTTCCCCTTCATTTTTAGTTGTTTTAATATAACATTCTGGAATAATTTAATCTGCATCAGGTAAGCTAATGAGGAGCTGGGCTCTATCAATTAATGTTCCCACACACCTTCTTCTTAGCTATTACTATCTTGAGAGTAGAGAGTTTTTTTCAAGAAGAGAGATGGCTGAATTGTTTTTACCAGCTCTATTTTTGGTAAATATAATGTAAAAAATGTAAATTCATTTTAGCTAAAGCAATTTGTTTGTAACATACTAAAAACAGTTGTTGTTTTTTTTTTTTTTTAAAGCAAAGATGCACAGTTTCAACGTTTTTTTAAATGAATCTTTCAACTGTTTCAGAATGACATTACATTTAGAAATTCATACAAATTTATTACAAAAGAAAACAAAGAAAATTAGATGTATGCACATACTTTTTTTTCTTCTTTTTTAAACTAACAAATCCAAACCAACATCAAACTCCTTTCACCAATTCATGTAACTTCTTTTTAAGCATATCCACATCAAACAAACATGGAACATTAGATAGAAAGCCATAGGATTAAGGAAGTCATTGAACTTTTTGCCACATCTATGGAAATAGAGATGTTTCTGAGTAGATTCTTGCAACTGTCAAATTTATAGTTTTCTCTTTACATGATAGAACCAAGATGTATTCATCACAGTACACAGTTTGTTTATGAGCCATATTCTTTCATATCTGTATGCATAAAATTACTGCCCATGAATCAATATTAAACAATAATTTAGATTTGTGGACTCCACTGAAATGTACTATACAAATATGGTACCTGAGCTGTGCCACATGCCAGACTACATCAAGTGCACCATTACAATTCATGGTATCCTATCATCAGAACTGGAACAGAAAGCCGTTGGTATCTAAAGGGCTGCTTTCTGCTTTTAAGGTTTTTTCATTTTAAAGGTTTGGTCCTGGAAGACTTTACATCCAATAAAGTTGCAAATACTCTGCAGGTGCTCAGCTTCTCTCAAGGTCAGTCCATTAGTGATTAACACATTAGTAAATATATTCAAGACCTGTATTTTTAAATGATATCTCTCATTTTGGTGGAGGTTTGGTGCTTTTTCTTTTTGGTGGTAGCTTTGTTACTTCCTGTTGTGAGGTTCAATAGAGTTTGTTTCCTAGGTGGCTGGGGTTTTTTTGTTTGCTAGGTATGTTGATGGAGATAAGTGTTTTAATTACTTTTTTAATGTCTATGCTTTTGTATTTTCTTTTTCTCTGCATTTAATTCCTGCTGCTGAGATTACTGCCTCTTCTCCACAGCAGGTGGCTCTTTCAAATTTGTTTTTCTTGTAAGCCTGGTAGATTTATTTTGTAATATAACTTCTCCTTTTTACTGCTTTTATTATTATTATTATTAATGATTTCTTCGCTTTGGAATAGGTACTCTTACAGGGTCTGTAAAGAGCAAATTCCCAATGCTTTCTAAAGACCTCATTCATAGAAAAGAAAAGTAAGGAGAGAAAAGCAAAATAACTACAGGACACTTGAGTTAGCATTTTCTTGCCCTCATGTTAAAATGAGTAAATGTGGAAAAAAAAAAATCCTTCACATTTATTAGCAAGAGCCCTATAAAATATTTGCAATGACCTGTTAGATGAACAACATTGTCCACACCACAGTATCTTCTAGAAATGCCTGACTATATTGCTGAACCTGTAAGTGACGCATTGCTAAACTACAGTAATATCTGAGCTTGCAAGTGATACTGAAAAAAACAGGACTGAAGTAGTCAGTCCAGGACGAACCAAACCTGTTTTTATAATGTCATTTATATTTGAACTCATTTGTCTTGCCCCAGTTCAGACTTAGCCAAAATTTCACAAGATGTAGCTAGGCATCAGAAACAGTATACCAGAAGAGCAGACAGAGTTTAGAATTAATCATATGAGTGACCGAAATGAGGATTAGTGCTATATTTAAGAGCTTTGATCATAAAACACTGTGAACTTATGGTCTATGCTTGCAGAATGTAGTGATGCCATGATCAGATTAGCTTGATAACTAGAGTCACAGAAATGTTCAAAAGTCAATCACAACACTTTAGCCTCCATTAGATATAAACTCCACCCTTAATTTGGATTTACAATCATCAGTTCAGATTTTCATGAGGCTTTAGTCTAATCTACTATAGTTGATATCTAAGTCTAGTTTTATCATGGGCGACACATGGGATTTTCACTTGGAACATTACTGGGGACAAAAAAACTGCTTACCTTCCCTCTGCTTCTATTCTGCCTTGTATCATTTATTGCAAGTCTTAAAACACTGAAACAGTTTACTATGGATCTTGCTTTGCAGAACATAGGAGTTCTGTAAACAGTAGCACAAAGTAACTGAAGAAACATCTACTGTAAAAATTAAGTAGAATATTGCTGCAAACCTTTCCTACGTCATCTTAGTAACATTTATTATACTGGCTACAAATCTGAAAAGGTCACTTGCTAAAATGCATTTAGTAATCTCTGTCAAATCCATTTCTCATGTGATCTCTCCACTCATGAAAAGTGCTCTTTACAACCAGCCTACAATACAGCTGAATTTGATTTTTAGTCCTGTCTGGAACATGGCCACTTCACACCACTGGCACAAGCTGTCATTATTCAGGAGCATCCTTGAACTGGCATAGCAGGGATGCTGAAGTTTAAGATTTGACATGTTAATGTTGTCAGTTCCTTTCTCTCTTCCTTCTACAAGCACGTTCCTAGCACTAACATGCCAAAGGAAAGACACAGGGGGCTGTGTTTCCTCCAGACACCAGCCAGATATTATTTGTCAGCGTGATATGCTGCACCACACTAGAAGGGAAGAAAGCCACAAAGGTTCTTCTCACCCAGTACACGTTGCTGAAGAAAATTGGCTGCAAAAGCAAGTAGCTTGCCTCTTCAGGGGTAAACTTGCAAGGATATAAAAGTAAACTCGAAGGATACAAAAACAGCCTCACCCTAATATCTCGGAAACCATGTGTTACATTGAGGGTGTTTTAGCACAGTATAGAAAATCTGTATAGGTACAAGTGAAAGAGAAGTAAAGTGGATGGAAAAGAAAGAGGTTATAGGAGCAGCAGAGTTCTTAAAAGAAAAGAAAGCAGAAAATGTTACAATAGCTGTTGGTAATAGAAATTATATATTTCTTCCTGGGTGTGTCCTGCTTTATAGGCAGTCATGCTGGCACACTGGAATAATCACATCCAATAAGAATTTACCAAGAGAAAATAAAATGTATTCTTTGTGTTAAGTATTGACATTAAAAGAATGGAAAAAGAAAGGTCTTGGAAAGCCAAATTGATAGAATCTATGCATGGAAATAAGAATAAATCTCAAAGAAAATACAGAAAAAAGCCACAGAGAGTTGGCATCAGATAGAATATGCTAGGCCTCTGCGAAGGAACAGTAGAAAATTCATTAAAGGAATAATTAATTTATTAATAACAGAGTAACATTTCAGTCAGATCTCATACACAGTACAGAGGGGAAGTTGCAGTGAGGTTTACTGAGACAATTTGTACTAGCTAAAATCTTGACCTCTGCAACTGTAACATAATAACCAACTGGTATTAAAGTGTTACAAATATAAAGACTGATTTTTATAATGCTGATTCCTGAAGCTGAAAAAAGCAGAATAGGTGAGAATCACAGTCATTTCACTTAAACTCACCGCTATTGCATGCTACTTCCATAAGATCATTTCTATGTGAATGTAATGAAAGAATAGGCTACAAGTGACATATCTGCACCCTATATCAACTATGTCTATATGAAATACTGGTAAAATCCTACTTATCTGGACAGAAAATATACCATACTAAATATTAGTTGCAAGGTAATTGACTTTCTGGTTATTCCTATTTTTAAAATATAGTAAATATTCATTCAAACTTTTTTCTTTCTTTCTTTTTTTTTTTTTTAATTTCAATTAGCCTTCAGTGTAAAGCAATGTCTTATAACTGACACTGAATAATAAAGTACTCTATCTGAAATTTCAATGTAGGAAAAAATTGTTGCTTCCTTGTTCTTTTTAACACGTTATATCATCTTATCTTAAGTCTGAGAATATTAATACAGTGGTTTTGTCCACACGGAGGAAAAAAAAGATGCTATAAAGCTTATTCGGTAATTACTCCCATATCATTCCGCCCACACTGCATTTTTGAATCACTCCAGGTAAACCATCTCTACATATATTTTAAAGTGATGCCTCATAAAAAGACTTAAAAACACTATTCATTTTTCTGCAGCACAGATCTACAACTGAAAACCTATTATCAGTGCATTCTGATGAATAGGTAATAATTAAAGCTTTTTTTCCTCTTATTCTACAGCACATTATTTGACCTATGACAAAACAACCTATCCGATTTCCATTTATTATTTCTACTTGAAGGTCTTTCCCAGCTCACACAAACATAAATCTCTATTTGTCAGATTTAAACTGTACCTGTCCTAGCTGCTATGAGGGTTCATAGCTCTTGTCTCTTAAAAATTACCAAATAGCATCAAGCAACATAACCTCCCTCCAGCCTCTGCTGACCCTCGCAATCAATAATATTTGTAACCTGTATGCGCACAGTTAAGTAGAACAGAAGCCATGCACTATCCCAGTTAACCACATTGAGCTGTGATACTGCAATCTGCTCCCTTGTGTCTCATGTGATCAATTTTAATCTCTGGACCAAGAATAAAAGAATGCAGCCCCTTGTTTCCAAATTCATCTGAAAAGGATGTTATAGATTTGCAGGTCTGCACAGGAGCAGTGGATTTAATACATCCAGCAGTTCAAGGAAAGAACACATCTAGGTTATCACTCATTCTCATTATCCTTGGTGTATTTCAACTCTTCACAAGACAACACAAAACACAGAAAATACACATGTACCGACTCAAAGAAAGCTCTCTGTTATAATATCATCAGGCAACAGTTATTGTTGCAGCTGTATCCACTACTGCCACTGTGGGTAAGGTGGAGGTCAGTGATTACTTTATGATCATTTAGGTTAAAGATTTATAAACATATGGCCAGTATTCGTTTCTTCTGGAAAATGTCGTATATAGTAAATTAAATGGCCTCCCTCCATAGAAGTTATAAAGCCTAGTTCTGCTCTGTTAAAAATAAACAATTATGGAAAGAAAGAGCAATTCAGGTTTCTGATGACATTTGTTCTCTCTCCTCCAAACTAATTTTGTTTAAAAGGAGGAAAATTTGCCAACCAATTAGTCTAATTAGACAACTGTATCTGAATGTATAACAGAATGAAAGCAACATTAGCTTCTGCAGAAGAATAAGTGCATTTTGAATCTGTCACGCCAACAGAATACGCTTCCAGAGTTCTCAAAACTGCATATTTATGGGCTTGGATACAGTGGCTCCTTGACAGCAGCTCAAATGCAATGAATCATCTATCAAAACATTTGAGAAGACATTCTTACTCTTTTTTTTTTTTTTTTTTAAAGAAACATTCTGAAAAGATACTTTTAACATGATTATGCTCCAGTGTTCACTATCAATTAAGAAAAATAGCACACAGTTTTATAATTGAAGGTGAATAGTAAGTGTGCATTGTCAGAGACATTATCTTCTCAAATTGTCACATGCTGTGTATCAGTATGGAGTACACTGCAACAAATATGACATTCTTGCAGCATGCTGGAAGGTCAGTGAGCTTTCTCTCTCAGGTCACTTACCTACTTAACACGTCCATATCATTAAGCACATCTACCTTTCCTTTTCAAAGCAACTGTAGTGAGGGGTTTTATGTAAATACCTCATTAATGTGTCATTCTCTTATGCAAGTAGATTGCCTCAGAAATACTAGCCAACTATAGGTACCCCTTGTGCACTTTCACACACTGGAAATAACTAAGCATGAGTTTACTTTGTACAAACCATTTCTGAGTGAAAGAAAGAAGTCATAAGTTGCCTTTTAGGTTTATTTTACCATCAACTAAGTCTGAATTACTTTCCTAACGTCAGCATACATTGAGAATTAAATGAAGCTTGAGTCCATGACATTGCCTTTTTTAGCATATTATACTGCTCTTGTCAAATGCCTGTATTTTCCTTGGTGTTGCATGTGTTGCTGACAGAGCACTAAATTTGGTGCTTTGGGCCAGAAACATACTGTGGTTGAATTTCAGATGCTATAATGCTACTATCTGGAAAGAAAAGAAAAATGGAAATGATGAAGACCTCCAAATGTCTACACAAAGCTTAACATTAAAGCACACAAAGTGAAACTTTGTCACAAAAGATCAAGCACTTGGCTTGTGAGGATAGCATTCCATACAGGTGTCACACACATACACTCCATTTAAGTCCATTACTTTAGGTGGCTAGTATGAAAAATTAAAATGAAAAATCACACTTCTAATAGTAAGCAACTAAATTTTGCTACAATTAAATCATTGAAGAGGTAGAAGTCTATGTCCCATTCAAGTTCGTGAAGCAGTAGCCAGATCCAGAGAAATAACTATTGCAGCAAGTTAAAACTAGCTGCTTAAAACAGCCTGCGTGCAACAGTGTGAATACTCCCAAGAGGGCATGTACTTCCCCTGACACAGGCATTTGACCCAGGCTAATGTCAGGCCAGTCACTCAGATGTATCAAGGAGCAAGTACAAGTCCTTAATGCCTTTCTGGTGCATATTTTTGTGTTTGTGATACTACAGTGGGAAGATTCACTCCCAGTGGAGTCACAAATGGTAATAAAAACAAGAAGCATCTGATCAATAAATAGAAAATCAAGTTACATGGTCCCTGTAGGTTCCACTAACAAGGATTCCTTTCCAAAATGTTCCTGCTTGTCTAATGCTGCTGATTTTAATCCTTTCATACCAGTGGGTCCTGCACGCACACATTAGTGTTAATGTAAAACAAATGGACATTTTATATAAGGATATCCATTCTCTCCAAGCAAAAGGGTTAATACCAAAGTAAGCTTTAGGAATGTAAATTATTTTCCCCATGTGGATGAAAAACTACATGAGTTATTCATTTAAAAATTATTAGCATATAAAATCATTATTATCTCTGCAGTTAATGTACAGTTCACTGACAACCTTTTGGACCATTACAATTAAGAAAGGCAGCATCCCTAATGAAGTTACAAAACACATTGTTTATTAAATAGAAAATTGCATCTTTAATTACTTTAAATATTATAATCTGATGAAAAATTATTTCATAAACCTCAAAACAAATTATGTCTGAGGTGGAGTATACATTTTGATCTTCTATGAATCCCAAACAGCACTTTCAGTTTGCTTGCAGGTTTCTGCTGTAAGCAAATCTATGCCTGAAATTGCTTTCAAGTGCCTAAATACAATGCCACTAGAAGAAACCTAAGAAGCAGTTTGTGTTAGTCTTTCTTTCAAAACAGATTTAATTTTTATCAACTGTAGAACTCCGCATTTCTACTAAATGCAGTTTTTCTATTAAACCTCAAGAAGAAAACAATATAGGTTTCAGTGAGAGTCCCAAAACCAGGTTGACTGAAATAAAGGAAATTTGGGGTTCTACTGTATTTTATTACATTGATAATCTCTTTACGAGCTAAGAGGTAACTTTGTTCAAAATCAACAAGGGCTTTGAGACTATGCTATAGTGCCAGCAAGTACATACTAGTTTTAAATATTTTATCTTTGGGGTTGGACTCGATGATCTCTTGAGGTCCCTTCCAACCCCTATGATTCTATCTTCTTTATAAGAAATAATCTCTATGCATTGTCAAGACTTTTGCTGTCTGTCCATCATTAGACCTACCTGGCTTGATATGCTGTCCAAGAGTGGAAAAGGGCTGAGCTGCACACTTGAAGAAAGCATTTAGTTGTCAACTAAATTTAGGGCATTAGGCCCTCCACTATGTTTTAGATCAAACCTAGACAAAAATCAGTATTAAAACATGTTGATTTCTGTAGCAATAAGATGAAATTAATGTATCCACCTTCACTTACATTAACTTGCCATTGAATATTTCTTTTGGAAACCCTAAGAACCATTGGGATTTCTCAGATTAATCAAAAAATCAGGAAAGCACAGAGATTTTCAATTCCTTTATGATTAAAAATTGCTACACTCTATGTCTTATTGATTATATTGTCCATAGAAATCATGGCAAGCAAATATTCTGTGTAGTACTGTAATAATAAAATGAAAGAGAGTAATAAAAAAAAGACAAGATTCAGTGGTCAATAATTGATACTAATTTTTATATAAGTATATACAATGTATTAGATAACTATAATACTGTTAACACTGTTTAGATTTTTATATATATATATATATATCCTGAAGAACAAATGATAGTAAGCATTTTCACTTGCACAGTTAATACACAAAATTTGGAACACAGTTTGTTCAGAAACGTACTTGATAGTTTCAGAGTGGTACTTATGTGCAACAGAAAAAAATTGCTGGGATTTTTAGACAAGTTTTAGGCAGTGAAAGGCACATTTGTGAAAGTATTCAAAACAAAATGAATTTTTGAAAAGTTTTCCTGAAGGGATTCGGTGTTAACTGTAAAATAGCTAAAGATGTGGGAAAAAAAATAATTCAGTACTTGAAATGAACTCCTTCCTGAGTGTGCACCTGCATACTCTTGTTGTTTTGGGCACAAGAATCTCTGAGGATACACTGCCTTCCAAAAGATCTGTCTGACTTTATGTTATTGACATGCTACTCGTCAGAGAGACTGCCTTGGAGGCAAGGGACCTCAAGAGTGCGAGGAGATTTTCAGAGCAAGCCTTCTTACATATTCAAAGATGTTCAAAACCTGACTGGATACAGTCCTAGGCAATCTGCTCCAGTTGACTCTGAGCTGCAGGGATAGACTAGCCAATTTCCAAAGGTCCCTTCCAACCTCAGCTCTTCACAATTCTTTGAAATACTCATGTTGAGGTCCTAAGACACTGAGAGATTTCTGAAATTTTTATTTGGGATTGGAAAAAAAAAACAAAACAAAACAAACAAAAAAGTACTAATATAGTTAAGTGAAGGAAAAGTATTCCCTTCTAGAGAATAGGTGCCAGACATTCACATAAAATTGAGAAATTCACAGGTATGTGCTGGCATTTCTTAACTGCAAGCCCCACGTGTTTCTATTACAGAGACCTTGTAGCCAGAGGCAGTGTAAGAGAAATCAGACCCTTTCCGTCATCTACCCTTGACACAAAGAAACAAAGCACAGGGATAGAGAGCTAGGAAATGCGGCTTTCACATAATGTTGCAAAGCTAATTTTTGAAACTTCTTCAATTCAGAACGGCCTTCCATGGTTTCCCTTTATAATGCACAAACTTGTTTTCAGACACCACATCTTTCCACTTGCAGCAACTTTCCCAATAAGCAATGGAATTGGGCTTTGAATAATCCCCATCTTTTTTGAATACCCATTTTTTGAGATAGAAGTGCACAAAGCGGCCAAAGGCTTTCAATTAAAACCTGATTACAATTCAATTATCAGATGGCTAAAAGTGGCACTATTTAAATGTATATTTTGAAATATTGCTACTTGTAGTCAGTGATGTTTGCAACAATATAAGAACAGTAATTCTTACTATAAATCAAAATAATTTTTGATGCCATTTTCTAACAGGTTCTAAGTGCTTTATACTGAAACTTATATAAAGTTCATGAAAAATCCCACCACGTAGATGAAAAACCTTACATTGCACAACTTTGCCCTATCAACAAAATTGTACTTCAGAAATTAGGCATCTGTTGTACCAAGTCAATGTTTTTACCCCAATATTTTAATCATAACTTTGATTAGTATTACTACACATATGAAATAAGATTATGCCTGCTTGAACACTTGCCACAGTATGACTTTAGCAGCAGAATAAAGAGACAGAGTTAAACAGAATTGTCTGCTAAAAATGAAACAACCCTACCCCTGCATTTTGCTAACTACCAATATATTTATGGTTATAATACACATGTAAAGATAAAAAAAGTATTCAGTTATGTACTCAAATGCAAAATCATCTCTGTATATTAAAAGTAGAATGTATGTGCTGAGAGATATCAGCTTGATAACCCTGCACTGACAATCACATCATCAAGCGCGTGCAGATACACTTCCCTACCTGTAAATACAGTTCTTTCCAAGAGCTCATGCCCTCATATATTTGAAAGAAGGAATTAAGATTATGACATCTCTTAAATCTGCAATCAAATGCTGAGCAGATAAGTACTTATATATCAGACAGCCACTTATGTCATGGTCATATCTATCATCAGTTTAAGATAAAAGGAGATGGCATTTCCAGAGACACATAGCCCAGGAACAAATTAAACAAATTTTCAGAATACCTGAATGAACAAACAGTTGAAGAGGCATGGAACAAAACTTTCTAAGTGCAGTCTAAGATATAACAGAGACTGCACTTGAGGCAGCACTGAAGAGTTTTGGGTGACATATATTTAACTATTTATTCACTCAAACCTTACACAAACAGTTTAAAGCACTGTGCTGAAACACAACATTGCCAATTACATAGATTTTACAAAGTAGAGGAATACTAACTGATAAAAGACTATTCATAAATCCAAATAAGATTACTTGAAAAGCTGAAAAGAGATAAACAGAATGATACACTCAACAAATGGAGTAATCAGAAATATGTAATGAATACAATGCTATCATGACATTGAAGAAAGGAAGAAACAATAATTAAACTTCCCAGAGCTCTTTCCAAAGACCCTCACAGACATAGCCATGTTCACTGCCACCCAGTTACTTGCTTTATTCAGCACAGGACATTCATTTTCTATCTTGCTATTATGAGGGCTGATCTGAATGCAATGCCTCCTATTTTATGTTGGTCCATGACATCAGCTGGTGGTGGTACAGCAGTAAAGGTTGAATCTAGCACCAATATTCCATTACATGTTGTTGCCACGTGACAGACAGCAGCAGAGGGGCCATCTGACAAAATGGCATCTGACATGGAAGTGACAGGAAGCAAAGGTGAGTCACTGAATTCCTCAATGCAGTGAAAATGGCACCCACATTCGTTGATGCTTGCTGAATGTTTATGGAGACCAAAGAGTGGATGTGATCACAATCAGTGGGTTGTGCATTTCAGCAGTGGCAGCAGTGGGTCAGCTCTGCAGGTGCAGATTTTTATGAGCCCAACATGCAGGATTTTGTTTACTGCTGGTGAAAATGCACAGCTAATGGTGGTTACTGTGTTTAAAAAATAGTGTTTTGTAGCTGATAATTTGCTCTATTAAATAGTGTGATTGTGGTTTTTGTATCTGTTGTTGTTTCCATGGAAACAAATAGGAAGTATTAATTTCAGAATGACTTACATACTTATTTGTAAAATGTTTATTTTTCAAACCCTCCTTGTTTTAAAGAGCTGAATCTTATCTATACACCACGTGTTACTCTCTTGCTGGTAAACTACACCCAACAGGCACAGGTAAAAAGACTTACACATATCAATGGACAGCCACAGCTTCTGTCTGCAGGAATCACATGTGAATACTTAAGAGTGGTACACTGTCAAAGAATTCTTCAGAGATCAAATTAAAATTAGTTCCTTGTTAAAAGTCCTCCTATTTCCACTGACTCTACACAGAGTACTAGGAACTTAGCAGAAGAGTGGGAAGCGATCTTTTTATGAACCATATATTTTAATGAGATGGTCATTTGATGTCACCACAGACAAAGGTAACCTTCATTTGTGATTACTAGTTTTCACTATTCTATCTTTTTCTAACATTTCTAATTATATGCCTTCTCTTACCTGTCACCTAGCAACTTTAGCTGTGATTTATCTATGTTTTGAAATAAACTATATTGTGAATGGCACAATAAAATGTTTATTCTTTCAGTTGACAAAATAATATAATGAAAATCTATGTAAAAATTCTCAACATACATACATCTCCCCCATTTTTGAATTTACTACAGCTGAAGGAGAAACATTAATATGAAATGCATACTCTCTCAACTTTAGATGTTACTTGACAATGGATTTATGTTACAAAAGAAAGAAAATCATTGAAAATGTGGATAAAATAGCTAACAGGCATTTTGCATTATTTTAATAATTTTCTCTTTTTTAATTATTTTTATGGATATTAGTCATGTCTTTTAGTGTTAATTGCTTCTATTTTAATATACTTTTTTCAGCTTATGTATTTGAATATATCATATTTTCTTCCTTTACATTTCCTTAATTTTCTTAGTCACATTTCTTGTGATTTTGTTTGCCTCCCCTAGTCTGCTCCTGCTTTCCAACTCTCTGTAGGGTTTTCCCCTTCAGCCTTTTCTTTCCAGTTTCACACTATCAGCATCATCTCTGGAGCAGCCCCAAGCTAACAAGACTTAAGCACTCCTTGCCTGGGGGGCTCAGGGGTTTGTCAGCCGAAAGGTGCTCTGGTAGATGTACTTCCTTATTCCTTACTTATATAACTGCCTTAAAAAATCCAGTAGTACTGAAAAGCATTTCAGATTTCTGTTTTGCAATATCAATATGATATTATAAAAATATATTAAAAATGAAAATTTAAACCAAGGAAAGAAATTTTAAAAAACCACCTTGCTTTTTAATTTCTAGTGAAGTACAAAGTCTAGGGAAGCAGTAATAGCCCATGCATATGATTTTGAACTCTCTCAATCTGCAGGTCACTACAAGGGCTTGATAAAACCATGGAACTGTCTCAGTGAAGAAGTTATGATGCTGTAACATCTGCATATGGCAGTATCTCTCATTGAGCGTTATACCGAAGGAAGTGTGGAAATGGTATGAACATTCTTGATACCAGTGAATGTCATAAATGCTGTGGCAGGTGTTCCATTGGCTTAAAATTCAACATAATATGATGTACAGTTTGCCATTATTATTATTTTCATAAAGCAAGTTTTTAGAAGTTTTATCTATCATATTTCTGCAATAACATGGGCACTGCTACTGCAAACATTTACAATTCATACTGTAGACTGTGCACTGTATGCTTAATTGTTCTACTGACAGTATCTGTTAAAGTAAGCCATGAGTCAAGACCAAGTTTGATCCCCATAAAACAAACGTAGTTCATATAGCTGTCATTCATGTTGGACACGGTGCACAGCATAAGTACAGCTACTCCAGATACTTTATCAGTGCTATGTAGACATATCCATCAATACCAATAGAATTACTTGCATTGTGTAAAGTGAAGTGTGTGCATAAGCTTTTGCGAGAAAGAGGCCTAACTTTATTTTTATCATAAAAATCATTTTACATAACTCCTCCCACACTTCATAGAACTGCAACTAATTACGGAGTGTGGAAATCTACTACAAATGATTGATGCTGTTTTGTACGTTGTTATGGAAACAAACCAAGTAGAAGTCTGTGCTTTGCATATAGAATTTTGAGTCAGATTTTACAGTAAGTAGCTAGACTTCCCACTGTATAAGCAACAACACCATATGGTCATTAATCTCCACCCAAATACCATGTCCTTATATACCACTAGTTGTTAAAATTAAGGGCTTTGCAGGAATATGGTAAAAATCAATGAACCTGTTCCATCCTGTCGCTGGTCAGTGAGAAAATAAATAAATAAATATAAAGCAGTCATCTCAATTAAGCATGCTTTAAATCTGCAAATATTTGACTAATAGAAATATTCATTAAAAGCAAAAAAACAGAACAAAACAAAAAAACAATTTTTAACTTGAACTCTTCAGCTCCCATGACACATCATCTGCCCTAGGGATACCACAGCCATACATGAGAATAGAATCTAAGTTTATAGAATCTAAGTTTCCACTGAATTAATGAAATGTCTATGTTAAAATATATGAATTCATAAAGCATTTTTTTTATCTTGTTATTGAACATGTAACATGGGTACCTACCCCAAAAAAGTAGACAAATGTTACCTAAGGAACGTACTATGCAATGACTGTTTACTCAAAAACGTTATGAGGGAGATGGAAGGTGGGAGTCACATGAAAAAAGAGAGCATCAAAGGGGTGGAGCTGGAAAAGGACAGTAATACTTTCACTTCTGCTGAAGGCTAAATGACTCGAACAGCCTGTTTCACAATTCCTGCCCTCAATGTGTTTAGTTTGTGGATACTGTGTTAAACTTCAACACAGCTTGTCTGAAACCAAAACTGACTTTCTCCTCTCTCTGCACCTGATGAAGGGACTGATTGTCCCACTTCTTTGTTCCTCTTTCAAAGTCTACTGAAGTCCCACAAGAATATTCTCCTGTGGGACTTCAGACAAGCATTGGACTTGTCATTAAGAGATACTGTCTTAGTTCTTTGTGCATTCCTGGACAAGTCCACAACCCGACAAGAGTGTCTTCCCCAGTGTCAACCAAAAAGGGACACACTGTTTGTTTCCTGATGAACTGTGGTACCAAACATACTTGAAAATATAGTCACCACCAGCTCATAAATCTGTAGAAGACCATTAATTTCCTGCCTTGTCTATCCCATTGCCCTTTGCCAGAATCACATTAGAAGCATTTCTGAGTGGCCCGAAGTGATCATTGTTAGCCCTAATGTACAATAGTTATTTCAAGTGGCTGTTTCCTGACGGCTAAGCAGTACCATATTGAATTCACTTTGCCTTAGAGACACAACTCAATCCAGTTATAACATGTTCTGCCTGTATGGTACATCAGTAAAATCCTATGGTGACAGGCTGTTTGTTTGGGTCCAGTGAATGACCACAGACACATCACAAATCCAAACATCCACATTTATAATATGACGCTGTTTCCCTGACAGAAAGTCATCCACTGTACCCCACTGAGTATGACCACTTCCTTTACTTCCCAGGGGTCTGCAGGAGAGAAATGGAAACTGCTCCACTCCCATTTCACAACTGTTTTGTTCTGGCTCTGGTTCCACTGCTAATCCTATTTTTGTTTGCTCATACTTTTATTCTGTGGAAGCATCACATTACTTTGGTTAGGGTGACTAGGTTCCTCACCCATTCCTGACCAAGAGACCATTTTGCCTGGAAAAACACTAATAAAGTGTTTCTTTTGACACTGGATATTTATGCTGCCCTAGTGCCCTTTGCTTCATCCCTGGGTGATTTCTAACCAGTCTTTAATGTGATCCTATTAGTTATCCTGCAGCTTCAGGGACCTCTAATATATACCCTGCACGAGTGAGTACAGCTACAGATGTAAACCCTATGGTCCTCTGATGCCTTCTAAATTTTCTTACTGCTAATTCAGACATCAGGTTGGAAACTTCCTGAAGGACTGTGCCTAAATATTCTTCAAGGTGCACAGAATAACTGCTAGTCCATCACCTGAATAGATTGTGCAGAATATCTTTACAATGAAGCATTCAAGAGGTCTAGGCAAAATAAAGAGTTGTTTTTTGTTCAGGCTTGATTGTCTGAGCGATGTTTTACAACCTTTGAGCCAAGAAGTTCTTTTTTTTTTATTAGAAGGGGAAGCAGTGTATTTTAGATGGCACAGGAGGTGAATCATAGGACTTGTAAAATTACAGAAGACACATAATAAGAATATTACAGGATGTTTTATAGGGGATATAATTGCAGTTATTTTTTATAATAAAAATCCACTGAAATTAGGATTTTAATTACATATAAATGTAGCCATAGGGCTGTGCTTCTAAAATCTCAGCTGAGCACTCGATTCTCATCTAAAAGCAAAACCAGGATTGAATAACCAGCAGCCAATACTATTCCTCTACAATAAGAATAACTAATACAGAGGGAGTGAAATGAAAAGAGCTAGCAATGCATTTCCCCCCCAGCATATCAAGCAGGTTTTCATATGGAAGCAGTGGTCATCAATCACTACCTCATTACCAACCTGTCATCTGGGTTTAGGCTAAATGTATTCTGGCTTGCTGCCATACTAAATGTTCAATGAAACATCCTTAAGGCTCACTACAAGTTCAGCTGAAGTCGCACATGCTATACATCAAAGAGGAACATTAGCGTTATCATAGCTTAATAAATAGTGCCATTCTGGCAATGTAATCCTGTGTTCTAGAGCTATCTTCCATTCCCAGTATTATACTGCTTAAGTAAACAATCTTGCTGTCTCGTGTGAAGTTTATTTAGTGATAAATGCATGTAAAGATAATTAGTCATATTGTTACAGATGAAATTCCATCCTTGCTGAAGAACGTAAGCAAAAACAGCATGGGATTTTAAAAGCACACAATAATGTTACTAACTTAGTATGGAAGCATTAGTTCATAAATTTTGCATATTGTATTTACCTGTCCAGGCTTCACTGGCTTGAGAAACCACAATGACAGTGGAAGGACCCCAAATCATTGTTTTTTCAAAATAACATTAGCTTGAATACTTGGGACTTCTGCATACCTCTGGGATGTAATACAGCAACTAAGATGACAGCAATAGAAGTTCCAACATCTGTGAATGATACTCGCTTTGGGATTACTCCAGATTTCAGTAAGGATACTCAATCATTCATTCATTTCCACACACATTTGGAGTACTAAATTCTGAATTTGTTTTCAGATTTTCAAGTGTCAGTAAAAATACATAGATTCTAAAGTGGCAGAAGCTTCAAGAAACTTTGTTTAAAAAAAATAAAACAAAAACCTCCAGATTTTTATGTGAAACAATTTTGCCACTAAAAATTATTTTAGAATAAAGCAAAATGAATTGACTCTGTGATAGAACTGGATATGAAATACAAAGTCGTTATTTCAAAGTCCTAATTCTTACAGTTATGGAACAAGCGTTAAAAATATAAGCCATTTGAGTAGTGTGGTAAAACATTACTATTGACACTTACTTATTTTCTTTCACTTTCTGCCTGCAAATAATATTTCCATGTTCCAAAACCCAGGTCTGGCTTTTTATTTTCTGGTATGAACCTCCCTCTCCTCAATGGTCTGAAGATGAGAATTATTTCCTCCCCTTATTATTTCAGAGATACCATGAAAAAAGAACTGCAGATAAAGAGGTTTTTTTCCTACCAAGCCTCACTATGTAAGAACCTGTAAGATCAAAAGATGAAGAACTGAGTAGAAAAGGTTCTGACTGAAAAAAGAAAATGTGATGAATAGAATTTATCAGGATCTTAAACAAAACTACTGATAAAAAATGATGACACTAAGTATCTAACTGCAGTGTGCCTACTACACTGTAGTGTGTTTCTACACACTAAATTCCACAGAGAAATCAGTGTGAAAATAGATTCAAGGCATATAGAATATACCATACAACTTTGCTAAAAAATGTCAAGCCTTATTAAAAAACTTTACATGATTATAATTTTTGTTACACATCAGGAAAATGCTTTGTTTTCTTCTGGTTGGAGATTGAATATCTCTGCCAAAAGCCAAAGAAAAAAATATTCCAGGTGCTTATTGAATGGGACTGAAAAGAAATGTAAGAATGAGTTAATGTCTACACAATTACTAGGTGTATATTTATGGAACAGTGTTTCCAGACCAGAATTTCCAAATATTTCCCATGGCAGAAGAAGTGTTCTGCAGTCACTGATGGAAGATGCAAAAATAGGAAAGCAGACTGTATCTTTCTAACATTCTACCTTACTTATTACCAGAACTTGAGAAAAGTCATTTTTCAGTAATGTAAGACTCAGAACAGTCTGAACACACATTGTAGTTACATGAAGATAAGTCTGCACCACCATTTANCACTTACTTATTTTCTTTCACTTTCTGCCTGCAAATAATATTTCCATGTTCCAAAACCCAGGTCTGGCTTTTTATTTTCTGGTATGAACAGTGTTAAACCCTCAAGAGGGAGGTACACCAAAACCAACAGTCTCTGTTCTTTACTTTAGGAATCATATCAGATCAAAGTGCAAATTCTTCAAGGCTTTGTTTACCAATATCATATTCCTCATTACGGATAACTAGGGAAGGTGGAGAACTGTGCTAAACTTCCTACACATCTTCATACAAGAAAAGCTCTAAATCAGCTTGCACCGTATCTGTCTTCTTCTATACCACATAGTTCATAAACTTTGCTGTCTGATCAAGGAATCTGAATCCAGACCCTTCAGTACAGAGTCAGGTCCTTCATATCAGATACACTATGCTTCTGACAGCTTTTGCTTCTGAAGTTGCCTGTTACACTAAATTACTGGAACATCCATGTAGCATTACTATATGCTGATTAATAAATTCAAGTTTATTTCTTTCCTCCACGTGTTCCCCTACTCTAACATACACATACCTCTCTATAAAAATATGTGTCAGGATCCTCTGAGAGTTCAGATAATGTTCAGCTGTTCTTCCATATGTTCTTTAGGCCAACAACTGCTGCAGAGATACTACCAAGACCTCATAGTTGGCAAGCCGCTCTAATTCCACTCAATTGTAAGTTGAAAGGTCACTCCTTTAATGTATTATGTTTGTGGTTTTCACATCAAGGAGAGGGAGTTACTATCACTACTGGAGTTCAGTTTCATGTAATCCAGTGACAGTAAAACCAGATGTCCTCCACTTCCATAACTATCTCAACTGTGTAGTAAATCTTAGAAAAATATCTTCTAGGACCTGATGAGAGGATGAGACAATATCTGCATCAACAAGAGAACCTTCTAACTCAAAGCTATGATATTATGCATGGACCCTAAAGAACTGCTCTCCTCAATGGTCTGAAGATGAGAATAATTTCCTCCCCTTATTATTTCAGAGATACCATGAAAAAAGAACTGCAGATAAAGAGGTTTTTTTCCTACCAAGCCTCACTATGTAAGAACCTGTAAGATCAAAAGATGAAGAACTGAGTAGAAAAGGTTCTGACTGAAAAAAGAAAATGTGATGAATAGAATTTATCAGGATCTTAAACAAAACTACTGATAAAAAATGATGACACTAAGTATCTAACTGCAGTGTGCCTACTACACTGTAGTGTGTTTCTACACACTAAATTCCACAGAGAAATCAGTGTGAAAATAGATTCAAGGCATATAGAATATACCATACAACTTTGCTAAAAAATGTCAAGCCTTATTAAAAAACTTTACATGATTATAATTTTTGTTACACATCAGGAAAATGCTTTGTTTTCTTCTGGTTGGAGATTGAATATCTCTGCCAAAAGCCAAAGAAAAAAATATTCCAGGTGCTTATTGAATGGGACTGAAAAGAAATGTAAGAATGAGTTAATGTCTACACAATTACTAGGTGTATATTTATGGAACAGTGTTTCCAGACCAGAATTTCCAAATATTTCCCATGGCAGAAGAAGTGTTCTGCAGTCACTGATGGAAGATGCAAAAATAGGAAAGCAGACTGTATCTTTCTAACATTCTACCTTACTTATTACCAGAACTTGAGAAAAGTCATTTTTCAGTAATGTAAGACTCAGAACAGTCTGAACACACATTGTAGTTACATGAAGATAAGCCTGCACCACCATTTACCTGTATGTGATCCAAGCTCCACAGCAGGTCTGAAGAGAACCAGGGGACCTTGCAGCAGATCAACACACACGGAAATGTACCACAGAAAGAGTTATGTCGCACTGCAAAATTAACCTAAAACTGTGAAAAGTAAAATCTTCATCTACAAGTCATTGTTCAGATTCAGTCACAGAATCAACATAGGCAAAAGAGAATTACATCCTTGTTCTTAGAGCCACTGGCATAACAAAAGTAAGTAAGCAAATAAATAAATAAGACGTTCTTTTCATGATATTAAAGATTAATCAAATTAATTTTTCTGATTTCAATTCTGAAATTGCCTCTATAAAGTTTTAAACTTTTACTGTATTTCTAACAAATAAGCCTTTGTGTTCATACATGCAGTTTAAACAGCTGTATATAATGCAAAATGCAAACATTCAAGGGGAGTTCCAGCATATTAAGCTTAATCCTCATTTCTATCTTGGGTGATAGATACAGGAATTCCAACTAGGTTGATTTTATGAACCAGTTAAATGATTTGTATTCAGAGCAACATTAAAAATCCCCATGACAAAGTGTACTTGAACAAAAATACCCTGCTTGTGACACATCCTTTACAACTAATGTGTTTTCATTTTTCACGTGTTGCATCTCATTTATTTTATTCAGGCACACACAGTTAAATCTACAAGATATGGTAAGCTTCCAATACCTTTGAAATAATAAATCATTTCTTACAGGCATTTTCACCCACTGCAAGGCTGCTGCTCATTAATCAAACATTATCAGTATATATCACTGCCCAGTGCTAAACTGGAAAGGTACCTCATTCTGAGTTTTGACTTGTATTCAGTGGTTAGTCCCTGACCCTTATACTACTACATACTTATTAGCAATATGGAACCCTGTATCATATGGAAGATTTTACTACAAGGGATTTTAAAGTTTATATAAGAAGAGACATTTTTTTTTCTCTGAGGTCTGGAGAAAATAAAGTCAAGCTGCTCTTCAAATTGGCAACATAAATGTAGTTATATTGACTTCAATTATTTTTTGTTTGACAAGTGAGTGAAATGTTATTATGTAAGCAAACTATTTCTGGCCTCAATCTTTTCATATTTGAAATGTTTTAATAAATCTGTATTAGACATTATGCAAGATATGCTCGATTTTTTATAAATTATTAAAAATTCATTTTAGGAAACAATGAGTTAGACAGTACATCTCTAACAGAATGATGCTGTGAGGGAAAACAAAAAAATTGTGCAAAGTAAGAAGTTATGTGATAAACAAACATCAAATTCCTTGTGATCATTCAGAATTTTCCAGATTTCTGCCCATTTATCAAATTTGTGCTCGCTTTATCAAATTAAATTTATATTAACTAATGTATTATTTTGATTGCAGTGCATCTTTTCAAAAATATTGGAAGAAAAATGAAATTTGGAGGAACAGCACAAATTGCAAATAGCTAGGTATGGTTTGAATGTCTGATTGCAAGTATACAGTCACGCACCTTACTGCACTTCCAGTACTGTCTCACTGTTCCCATTCCATAGCAGAGAACGAAGAGTTGAGCCCGCCAGGGGGCCATTTGCTGACAAGGAAACATAAGGCCAACAGGCTGAGCCTGAGTCTCATGCTCAGTAGAGCAGTAGATCCCATTGCTTCTCTCTGGCGATCTACTGTAGTGTATGATTTGTATTTTTGTTATTAACCAAGTGAAAAATTAAAGGCAACAAACATGGCTTTAAAAACCACCACCATTGCCTGCCACAGCTGCAATTCACTCAATTCTCCTTTAACTAAACATTTTGTTTGCATATTCTATAGCTTTCTGAATGAACATTGAACAGCACACTTGTATCTATGATTATTCACTCCGCAAGGCTGATTAAACACATTCCGTTCTTGCAAGCATGGCAGGTCTACAGAAGTGACTGAGCTACAATGTGCATTTTCTATGCTTCAATACAATAAAGGGCACATTCAGCACATGCAAAGACCCATATTTGCATCTGAAAATAAGGAACAGACTTGCCAGTGTAATGGGTGTATTAAAACTCTCACGTCCCTATGATTTAAAAAGTGCTAAGATTTCAAATTTTTTTTTACTTAATTTTTTGGGTCTTTCCAGAGAAAGCTGTGCACAAAGAAGGCATGGCTGGTAACAATCAGGGGTGATTTCTTTAGATTCTAAGCACTGGAGGCAGGAAATCAGTTTTTTAATGTAAATTACCTCTAAGCTTTACTAGTAACTATGAGAGCAACAGAACAGGCAGGAAGTTTATGCCAGAGACTTGTGCCGACACCACAGCTGAGCACCTCCCTGCTTCCTGTACAGAACAGCCACAGTGTCTCCCAGCCCTGCAAACTCCTTTCTGCTATCAGAGCTCAAACTCTGGATACAAGGAAACAAACCAGTGATTTAAAATTCCGTAACATGGCACAACTTCTGGATCTGTAGTAGTGCTGAAGTCAGGTTCATGACATTCATCCCTGGCATATAATGCCATTGCCACAGCTGTGGTTCGCACCCAGTGCCTGTGCTGGAAGGGCTCTGCTAGCTCCCAGAGCCATCCTGAGCCACGCATGGAAATAGCCACCTCACTCAGGGCAGCATGAAGACACACTAAGCAGCCTAAAACCTCTCAGAACAGGCATCACAATGCTTCACATTTTAGACTTTCTGTTTTTCCTTAGTTGACAAGGATTTTCTCCATAGTACAGTTGCAGAACACCAAACTGAGGAGCTACAAGCAACATACAAATATAAACATCTGCTATTTGGTTGACCAAGTATGTAAACACTTCTTAGGAGTGTTTTGCTTTGTTTTTTAAAGTTCTTCATGAGCTCTTCAAAAATAAAGAAATTTTCCTCCAGATTAGAAGTTTAGCGATCATTTTTCTTCTACAAAAATTTGTACTAGTTTGTAATAGGGGCATCAAGCCTGTGTTTGCCAATGAATAGAAAAGCAATCATACCTAAGTCACGTGTGAATTGAAATAATGAATTGCAATGATTTACAATGACTAAATGCTATGTAGTATACTAACTATAAAAATAGAATAACTGATTAGGTTAAAAGATGTGTTCTGTTCTCGTAAAAAATACAGTAATCTGAGAAAAAACAATAAATATTGTGTTACTGAGAAATGGTCTTTGATAATGGCTAATGATGTCATCTAAATTTAAATAATAACCAGGCACTTAAATTTCACTACCTATTAAATAGTTAGAATCTATTTTAAAATACACATTATATTCAAGTAAACAACTATCGTTAGTTAAAAAACAACAATGAATTACTCCTAACAAAAAATCTTGAGAAACTGGCTGTGAGTTACACTGCCCTCCATCGCATTCATGAAACAACAACAAACACAAAACCTTGACAATTCTTAGGAACGTAGCAAAGCACAAAAAATTCCTGCTTTCTAAGTAACTCGTAATTTCAGCATAATGGCAGCATTACCATTAAAGATGAATTGACTAAAACACGCTGATCTCTATATTCTCATTATTGATTTTTATTTCCAACAAAACTACTCACCAAAGATCATTAGAGGGAATGTTGATTTGTCTTACTATTTGTTAAAATGCATTTTCGCTTTCTCTAATGGTTCATCTACATCCTTCTACATTTTAAGCATAAATGAATGAACAATAGCCAAAGGATTGCTTGTGAATGAAAACACTGTCAGGGACAACACTGGGAAAATATTTCTTTTGTTAGATAAACATGTAATTCATATTAGCATTATCTGAGCACTCTGAGTATTTAGTATATTTATCTCTGCCTTCTAATCTTGTAAATATTTTATAAATACAGTTTACAGTAAATTTAACTGTAAAATGTGCATAAAGGACAACGTGACTTGTGCACAAGGGATGTCAAATTTGGTCTCAAGGCCACAGAATGCTCCAGCCTGTTACACAAACCCAGAGAAATATTTTCATACATTAAACTTGCTTTTAAAAGACTTGCCAGGTAACGCAGTATTGTACTTACATGTGCCATCCTAATTATGTACACAGCTTCAGTATTCATTATTAACAAAAGTATTTGCAGTGTCTTTTAATTTCACAGTAAAAACAATGATATGGCTGACATCTCTGAACAGTACAGATTAGAAGAGCAAAGAACAGCCCCCATATACACAATATTCAAGAGACAGCAACAAAAATAGTTGCATAGCTTCATTTATTATATACTTCAATGAATAGCTAAAATTTTCTTCCCAGGTATTTGTTACCATAAAAATTTTCCATCCTATTAAAACCAAAGTGATCTCATACAATGCTGGCAGGTAACGGATGTTCTTTCCCATGGTGGTAGAAGCTATTACATAGTAGCAACACTTAAATAGTATTGAGTAAGAAAATCACAAATATTTATGGCTTTTAATGTGATGAATTTGAAGCACAGATGGATTCCCACTGGCCCAGGCTATGTGAAGGAAGGTTACAGGTCACAGGATGCCCTGTGGATCCCACCCAGACAAGCAGAGTCACTAGAGAAAACTCCAATTGAAAGACCAAAGGAAACCTCAAACACACCAAGGTGTCAGGAAATTGCCCTGAAACTATTCAACTGCCTTAATTATACGAAACTGTTCCTGTACCATCAAAGGCTTGCCTGGCAAGAGGTGATAAAAACAGAATCAGATGAGTGAAAATTGTACAACAATCAGCAGGTCAGATGGAAGCTGTGTGCCCTGCCCATGCCCAGTAGTGGATGCCTAGGAATCAGTTGCCCATAGCAGAGAAGTGGTAGAGCCAGGTGGTTTCCCATGGCAGTTTCTAAAAGCACACCAACAAGAACTATTGCAAATCCAAGTTTCATCTTAACTTGTCATTTCAATCTGACAAGCAACTATACTTCTTATGAGTGGGCAGCGAAAGGAATGTGAATACAGAAAGACTATACTCGAAACATAATGGTGTACAGAAAAGCTGCTTAAAATCTTATTCATTAACATCAGTAAGTACTTGCCATTTTTTCACCAGTTAAACGAGTGGGACTGATACGCTTCCTACTTCTGTATAATCTTATATGCAATGATCTCAGGATTTAGCTAGCCTAAACAAAATGAAGGAAGTTTAAGAATTTCTGAACCCATTGTTTAAATTTTGTATTACATCACTTCTCACACAGTGCCAAGAGGAATAATGTTTCATGAGGTGTCTGCTTACATTAAATTTCTATTGGACCAAGCACATACTCCTTTCCAAGGAAAGAAAGCTCAATCACACTAAATGGGTACGAATCAAGTGACATCTGATCTGTATTTTGTTCATTAATTCTTTGTCTGAAAGCAAAAGTGGAAGTCGAAAGATGGCAGCGTAACTAATACTTCTATCATTTACATGTAACTAAGAAGTAACTGCATTGCTTGCATGGAAGCAACTTTTGGAAACAACAGGTAAGTGAGCAGTAGTTCTCTTTATATAAGAAGCAATGGCAGGTATAATTATCAAGAATATAAAAATGCAGTATCTAACATCACTGTTTTCTTCAACAAGTTCTATAGATATACATAAAAATAGCTGCTTGAACAAACTCCCCCAAACCACTAAATTATCTTACAGTAATTAATCTTCCCATATAGTTAAAAAAATATATAACTACTCAAAACAGTGTGTACAAAATTGATTTTGTCATTAAATTTAGATGAGCATTTCTTCAGGGAAACAGTCTGACATCTTAGAAGGAGACAGGAGAGAGTTTTGTAAAACATGTGCAGCAGAGATTGTTATGCTAAGTAGTTTTTGTGGGTTTTTTTGGTAGGAAAGATAAGCAAATAAGAGCATGAAAATCTGCATAATTTGCAAGTGAATAAATTAAGGATGCCCAAGGGTAGATTATTAGTATTTTTTGAAAGTTTCCTAAGAATATTAATAATAAATAAGCTGTTGTGTGCATCTGAGCCCTAAAAGCTTTTGACTGCCTATTGCTTCCGATGTATATTAGGAACATTCCACCAATAACCAGGGCAGCAGTAAAGACCACAGAACTGGAAGAACAGATTACTACAGATGCCAACAGTAGAAAAAGATGCCTCAAGCATAAAAATTCTTGGATGTATGTACATCATTGGACTCCAGAAAAGATGGTGCACTGGGAATAGAAGCATGTTCAAACATCTGTTATAAGCATGTAAGAACAGGTTCTTTCACAGATTTCCTTTTCTAATGTAACTATATTTGTTTTGTATTTTAATAATCTCTTCAGAGCGAAGAGATGCAGAAGATAAGAATAACACAGATATTGAGGATAACTTTCATACTAGAGATGATTTATGGCACAATTCACTTATAATACTCTTACCATAAGATATGAAAATTACTAAGAATGTAGTACTACGGAAAAGCACATGCATTCTTCAATCCTTGAGCCACACACTAAAGTTCTGCAGGAGATGGACTACAAACAACTCATACCTGACTGCACAGACTTATGTGGACCTTCTTCCTTTGGACTTTGTTTCATACAGTTGTAGTTCAATGTGCAGTTTTGATCCTGTTCTCCATTAAACTGCAAATGCATACATCACTAGCCTTCTCATAATCATTATTTAAAAAAGCTTTTAAAATTTCTTCGACTTACAATTTATTGTCCTTACTGTGGGGTAATATTGAAATATTTGGAATTGGGTTTGTCCAAATCCTGACATTGCTATCTTTGCCACCATTGCTCTTCAAACTGTTCAAAGTACACTCTGTGACTTCCTGACTCATCTTGATGACTTAATTCTTATATCAAATAACAAAATCTTACTGCTTTTTGCAGCTTAATAGATTTGAATATTTGCTTCCCTTGCTACTTGAAAGGTTGTTGTGGCTTGGTAGGCATCGGTCCCTTCTCCTCAGTAACAATAGGATGAAAGGGAACAGCCTCAAGTTGCATCAGGGGAAATTCAGGTTGGATATTATGAGGAACTTCTCCAAAAGAGTGGTCAGGCACCGGAATGGGTTGCCCATGGAGGTGGTGAAGTCAACATCCCTGGAGGTATTTAAGGGAAAGGTAAATTTAGTGTTTAGGGACATAGTTTAGTGGGCAATATTGGAGATAGCTGGATAGCTGGACAAGATCGTCTTAGAGATCACTTACAACCTTACTGAGCCTATGCAAATATAACTCTAAGAGTTTACCCTGGTTCTGCAGCTGTTTTACCTTTTGCTGAATAAGGATACTATGGCCTGTAAAGCCACTTTCTAGCCATTTAAATGCTGACTGAGAAGTTCTGCTGTTGCAAGATTCTGGATCTATGACCATATTTATCTACAGTAAAATCAAACCAGATTGTGTTTCTAACAACCACCATTCTTTCCTGCACTACTTTCAACATATTTTTCTCCCCTGCTTGTTGTATTTTATTTAGTCTTTGGGTTTTGGTTTTCTCACAGTAAAAACCACATTACCTATGAAGCACCAAAATACTTCTGAAATTCTAAAATAATAAATCAACACCAAAAATAATGTAATTGAAGATCCTAGAATGATAAGGCTGTGCAATTCTTTATACTACAGATCCATCTTAAAGAATGTGCATTATTTTTTATGTGACTTGCTACATTTCCTTTTTGCAAATAGGCCTAAAAGCCTAGTTTTTGGGGTCATCTTACATGCTAAGAAACAGAAGACAATTTTGAAATACAAACAATCAACAAATGTTTCTAAATCCTGCTTCTAAACTTTACCCTTCGGAGTTGATAACTGAAAAAAAAAATTAAAACACACACACACAAAAAACCCAAGTCATGAATATAAGGTAAAACAAAAACACAGAAACAAACAAAATCCTGTTCACAACCTGAAATGAGAACAGTTTTGAATATATTTCTTCCATAAATGTCTGTGTTGGCCATGGGCCTATGGGCCCCATACACAGATTTCATGTTCTCCAAATTTAGTTTATGAATCAGGAATACGAGGCACAATTTTTTTCCTATAGCACAAGCAAAATGAACATCTGTTCACTTTTTGCCATGTAGGTTTATATCTGTGTGGGTGGGTGTGAACAGTACTCTTGATGTGTAATATTCTTCCCATCTGCACACCAGGTGGCACTGCATAGTTAATCAGAAGATAATAACAGGCACGAAGAGATTACTTACTTTTTGGGGAAGAGACAGCAAATCCAATCTCAGAGGTCTTTTTTTTATTATTATTATTAAAAACATGGTACATAAATGCTTGGACTTTTAATTTCTTTGTGTGTGTGTGTGTATGTATGTGTGTGTGAGTGAGTGCAATTTCATTCCAATCATCTGATTATATTATTGTTTGAATGCTATGTTAATTAACTATGAACGACTGCAATTATCACAAAGGTTCTTTCCACAAGGGATTTACTTATTTATAGCTTTAACCCTTGCAAGTAGGATATACAATGTAGGATACAACCAAGTAACAGTCTCTGTTTCAATTTAATCTATATTCTTGTGAAAGCTACAATTCTCCTGCATTTAATAAAAACTTCTGAATAACCTAACAATAAAACTGACTTTATAGCAACCCAAATTGACAAGATGGAGGAAGAAACAAGAAAGTCTTGTTACTAGCTGTAATTTCCACTTTAGTGAAAAATTGATGAGAAATTTAGGTAGGTCTTCCTGTTTATTTTTGTGTATTTGTTTAAAGTCACATCAGACATTCTTCAACACATGAAATTATTTAGGTCACTCATTTTCATTCAAATAAATAATTATACAAAGATTGTCATGTTTTCTCTTTCACAAAGATTACACATAATGATTTGTGGAGTTTTAAAGGAGAACCACAGAAACCTGATTTGCAAAGAGCATACCTGAAATTTGAGAAGGATGAGTAGTTAAAATACAGTATTTCCACATTCACTCCAACAGCCAAGTGAAAAGTGTTTTTGCAGATTTTTTTAATTTAAAATATTTAACCCTGGAAATCAATCAGGAGATACATTAGCACAAAGTGTTCACACCACTTTGTTCTGCATAAGATACCCTTTGCTGCCTTGCTTTGCTGTCTCTGAGGACCATGTGCTTACTTCTCAAGTCCCTCAGCCCATCACTGATTTGTCTCCTACCATTTACAGCATACCAATACTCACTTGCCCTCAGACTTTATCACATTTACACAAGGTAGTGAGCCATGTAAGAGTATTTTATAAAGAGCAATATTTCATAACCGATTTATCAGCTCAAATACAAACTCTTCAAAAAGATTCCTTATCTTAAGCTGTGCTGATTCAAAGTAGGGTATGTTGAGTGCAAATTATCAAAACTGAAAAGGAAAATGTCTATTTTCTGTACGTAATTCTAGAGATCAGTTCGAAAACCTTCAATGTTGAAATATTTAATTTCTATTTGTTAGGGTTTATGAATAACAACTGAAAACCAAAAGACACATAACAGGAAGATTAATTGAGTTTTAAAATGACAATTTAAGGACCTTGATTTAAGAATCTGTTCTCACTCTTAGGTTATTGAATGAGAAACAAGATAATGTCTGCTGCCAGATGTTTCTAAAATACACGTCTTTGTATGGGAGAAACTGAGAGGATACAAGAGTACAACAGTAAACAATAGACAGGAAAGAGGTAATTAGCATATTGATCCTCTAGAAATACAGAAGTACATCATTTAGAACTAGATGGATAGAATGCAACTTAGGTAAGGCAAGCAACAGGAGATTGAAGGTAAGAACTTAAATAACAACAACAATAATAATAATAACAGTAACAACAACAATAATAATAAGGTAACAAATAATCCTGCAACTGAGGTTTTTGTTGAATGTGCTCAGGTTCTGTTACCAGTGTTGTCCCCCTGTGTGCTACTGCCCAGACATGATCTCTTCCATTACGCTACTTATCCAGTTAAATATTAAAGCTCCTACTCACACCTAGTCATCTGTCTTTGTAACCCCAAATTCCACATCAGTCTCCACCACCTTATATATGCATAGCTATAGCCTATTTAGAAAGTTAAGATGATGCAGAATAGAACACTTCAGAGGTAAGGTGTAACTCTTGAATGGAGACACCAGAAGTTTGGTGGTATACACTGGCCATCTGTTCCTTTTCAGGTCTAGTGCATGGAATTTTTCTAAGCTTCAGACATACATACTAGAGAGAAACTTTCACCCCAAGATAAACACTGTATTCTCAACGCCTCAATAATCAAGGGGATGAAATTAAGCACTAACTATTTATTACTACATACGTTTGAGTAATGTGATTACTACGTATCCTTTAGAGAACTTTTTGGGAACTCTGAGCTTTTCAAGTCAGAAAAAGAGTAAATATTTTGACTTAATACCTTTCCGAATTGTATTAACAAGAGAAGGAATAAAACATTTCACAGGAAAGTAGGGTAAAAAGTTTTAAACCATGCTAGTCACATGGCTCATACTTCATTAATAAGAAATTATTCTGTTATTTTTTCTTTTTTTTCCCTCCACATTGATTTCCTTTATTTTCAATGCACACAACATATCTAGAGTTTTGGAGAGGTGCTTTTCTTATTTTTATTATTACTGTTGTTTTTTATGTCAGTGAAGAAATGTAAGTGAAGTAAAGAATAGTGAAGTTGTTGCATCTGTTCCCACAGAAACCGTTTGTTATTCATTTCTCCTCAGTGTGATCACTAGCCACTCAGTCAACTCAACTTTTATACATCTATTCATTTTTTCCTCTCCTCCACTACTAGGAAAAGCTGAAAACTACTTCATTTATATTTCATCAAGTTACATATTCACTCAGAACCAAATTTGCAATTTCTATTATAATTATGTTACTGTTAAGATTTGGGGAAGTCCACAGTCGCATTCCCTAAGTATACATTTTTCAGTTAATAAAAAAATGAAAAAAGGAATAGAATATGGACTTACTATGGAAAAAACTACAAATACTCTATAGCTAATACTTTTGATTCAAAAAATCCTTTGGTTGGTCCTCCATCTTTCACTATCAGAATGCAAGGCCACGTTACTGGCCAGTACTGAAAAAGAGAGATGACACACAGGGAGTTGCAGGAAGGGATCAACTTTATCATGGATACAAGGTAGCTTCCCCTAACAAAGCTTTATAGGAGTACATAATCCTCCATTAGAATTTCTACCTTCTATTTCCTAATTCTTCCAGTGAACATGTAATTTCTCTTGTTTACCAGAGCTCTGCCTCTGTCTCTTTGCTTAGAGTATTCATGGCACAATACCTACATAAAACGTTACTGGTTAGAAACGTGTATTGGGGTGGCTTTATTAAGAAAATAAACTCACACACACAATAAAATCCAAATATATGTATAAAGCTCTCAGTAATCTATTTTGCTAACCTTTAAATCAAACATTTTAAATGTCTGAGTCATAAATTATGGGTAAATCATGTTGATTTTCCAAAAAAGATGGATAGATTCTCAGACAGCAAATATTTATTCATTAATCTGTAATCAGTGAGATTTCAGAAAGCATTTTAAAAGACAAATAACAATAAAAAATATATGCTGGTCCATTGCCTTATATACAATTAAATCAAAACATGACACAAATTCCTCTGCATAGATCTCTAGAAATGTGAGGATTTAGGATTAAATAACCTACAACAGTCTGTAATCACATGACAAAATAGACCTGCAAGCTTATACTGTATACCCAGATGGTAAACAACAGTTGTCACCGTACTAAGAATTACATCTCTGTAATCAATAATAGGAAGGAGGAACAGTTGGACAACTTGTTTCCTATTATGTTCACTTAGGCAACGTCTAGATCAATAAAGAGCATTAAGCCTCATACCAACTGCAAACGATGTCTGCTCAACATGACTATCATACGGTAGTGATAAGTCCAGCTGTACTTCAAAATACTTGTGAATGGATAACAATTCTAATCTAACATTAAAAAGAAGCAATGATTCAAATAGCAGGCAGGTGCAGGACTTAAGCATATGAAAGAAGACAGACCTATGATGCCGGCTAAAATATAAGTCAGCTTATTTTGTCAAATCATCCCATAATTACATTCTGCTACACTATAGAGTATGTAGAAGATGGTATGTGTTTTATATAAATGAAAGAAAAGGCAATCAAGCATGGTATTACTGGCTTCCATATAGACTCAAAAAATATTTGGACATAGTAATTTGTTCACAGAAACTGAAAACTGAACTTGTATATCACTTTTAAGCCAATCAATCAATTAATTACAAATAATTTTTCAGTTCATATATTTTTGAAATATTTAGATTAAAAAAAAAAACCAAGGCATTCTACTAAATTCTTGACTTATAAATCAATCATACAAATCAATGAAAATTAAAACAAAGTGCTATATTAAACAGTGTTAGCTTATTTGAAAAATAAATAAATCGCAATATACTGTATTTTCTTAATATATCAGATTGACATACTCTACCATCACGTTACAAGTCTTAATTTATTCTTAGACATTCATTCAATTTAAAGATGCCAATACAGGAAAACGAGCTGTTCTTACCTATTCCAATGAAAACTGCTTCATAGTCATCTTCTTTCAAGGTACGGAGTGTCATTCCATCCACTGCAAGGCCTTTACTAAAAATTATCTGAAAAAGTTAATATTACTTGCTTTTAATTTGATAATGTGAAAATAATTTCTATGGTGCTCTGCGTTCTGACATCTTGCAGAGTCTTCCAATGAACAAACAAAGTAAATGGTTGGTTTATTTTATTTTATATTTTAATTCTAGGCCAGTCTTAAAACGACACCTCTGATTTAGGCAAGTGGCCCAAACTAGACCTGAGTAAAATGTAACTTCCAATCACCCTCATATACAGCCAACATAAGCTAGTTTGCTTTCTACTGAGAGCTAAAAGAGATAACAAAGCAACCTAAACAAACATAATCTGCCCATGGACTGCAGTTCTGAGTTGAAGCTGAAAAGGGCAGTTTTTTGACTGCAAGTAAACAACTTTTAAGTATTGTCTACAAAAGGTAATATTTCTGAGTGAAAATCAGAACTTAAGAAACTGAAGTTAAAGCAAGAACCCAGTTTAGGAAATGTATGTGCTAAGTGGAACAATCACTCTGCACAGCAACCAAAAAACCCAAGCGATTTAAGTTATTGGAGAAACAACAGTGAAAGTATGAGTCGCTTACGAAGAAGTAAAGGAAATAATAGGCACAACTATTCTGCATTAACAAGAGTTCTGAACAGAAAAACAAGACACGTTTTCCCACACAGTATCATGTAGTTGGTCTCTGTAAAAAGTACAGCACCAGGTATTTCTTTGTGCTTTGCCCTTGAATCTCACAGTCTGAATTTTGCTCTGAGACCACTAGCTAGAACACTTTTATACCAAGAAAACGCACAGCAAAATCCATGGTGTTTTTGTGCATTCAGACCTGCAAAACTGGGCAAGAGATGGCAAAGTCTGAAGAATATTCTGTGGACACTGCAGCACACCCTCCTTGCAAGTAGTGATGCAGGTTAGTCTGCGTAGTAAACTAACAGATTTTCAAAACTATGAATGAAATCAGTTTGGATTTGAATTTGCATTTGCTTACTTCTAATTTTGCAAACAACAATAACTAGACTGCAGTCACTGGCATTCATTTATTCAAAGAAGCCATGGTAATAAAAATACATGCACAGCCTATAATGTTCTGTCTCAACTAATACTTCCAGAAACAAATGCTGAAAAAATAACTGCGTAGCAAAATTCCACCTGCAATCTTGCCTTGAGTAACAACCATTGAGGCAGTTGAGGGTCTACAGCTCTTTTGACAATGATGAGGAGGAGTGCTTGCTGTGTGTTTAGCAAGCCAACTCCAGCAGTCTCCTGCTGGGGGTCATGCAATTGGAGATGCACACACCTTTTGCACAGTTCTGCTAAACCCATGGCTTTTGAGTGCGTGTGATTCCTCTTCTGATACTTTGTACTTCCTGACATGTCTGTGTGTCTTTATCTTCTGACTTCAGACTCTCTGAACTTGAATGTTTCCCCCAAATTTTTGATATATCACTTATTCATTCTCTTTATCAAAATGTCAAGCTCTATTGTATAAGAACTGTGTTTTGTGATCTTCTGAGTTCAGTCTCCATGTCATTGTACATCTTGTTTGATGTTGAATCTACCTATATTACATTTAGTATACTTGTGAAAATGTGCTTTTCTCATAGCTAAAAAGAAGACAAAAAAAAAAAAGTATAGAATTCCTAAAACAGAGACTCTTTCTTTTGTAGTGTTAGTATAATTTCTATCAGAACTGAAAAGGCTAGGTACAGTTGTAATCCTTTCAAAAATACAGGCTACAAGCTCACTGGCAGCAAAATGCATTCCATAAATTGTCATTACTTTTTTTTTTTATCCTGCTGTGTACATATGTTATGAATAATCTAATGAAGGAATTAAAATAGCAATATTGTTTTATGTAGGGATTCATAATACTCCCAGGGCCCAGCTCTGTAATCCTTATTCACCTGACTAATTCTTACTAATTTCAGTAGAATTACTTGAATAAACAGTACTGTTGAGCATCTAGACAATACAGCACTTTCATTTGAAATGCTTTAAATAAACACCAGGAAATATTTCCAGCTTATAGAGGTAAAAAGCTAAAGTACTTAACCGGCTTGCAAAAGGGTCAATTGCAAATCAGCGGCAGAGCTTGGAAGTAAACTTATGCTGAGATTTTCGGCTGCACCTCAAAACAACAGAGGATTTGCACATCAGAATGACACAGTGGCTCACCTTCTGGAGGCTGTCACAGGAGAGCACCTTGGGGAGCTGAGTTTTGAAGAGGCTTCCCAGGAACCTATACCCAGTAACTTTGTTTAAAATAGTCTCCCTGCTTTGGTTTTCACAGAATCCCTAGCAATATGTCCAGTCTGTCAGTCTTTAAAGTTTGCTTTGAAAACCAAGAAGAGTGAGAAAATGGATCTGTAGCATTTGAGGTTTTCCCTTGCACCTAACTTGGGCAGGACAAGTTTCTCACTGGGGTCTTGTGACAACAGCTTTTATGATATGGAGATTTCTACAATATTTTCTCGCTTCACGGAATGCTATATTATCATGCTAAAAATGTTAATACCCCTCCTGCTACTCTAAAATTTGTTCCAGTGATACATTCTACATTCATAACTTCTATTAAATAAGCAGCCTTCATACACACTATCTAAATTTTCAGCTCAAGTCCTACATTAACAATAGAGTAACACACCCATTATTTATAAATAATACACATTTCACAAAATAATGTGCAGCAATTACTTTCCAAGAAGTTGAATGACTGCTACTGTTTACAATAAATGATCATGTTATCAATTTTATAATAAAATGCATCAAATGAATTAAGCAACTCAGGTACAAGACTGTACTATAAGCCGCTAAGATAAAACCCAGGAAGAAGGAAAAGTATCAAATATGAACATTTTAAGTAGTGCCAAACTTGCATGAAAAAACTCGATTAAAAAAATCAAATCATTCCAATAGCGACATTGAACCCCTAAAGCAATTTAGGAATTTGTTTCTTACAGACAATTAATCACATGCAGGCATGTCAGATGAGAACTATTGATTGCCCTTTTCTAAACTAGTGGCATTCAGACAGGAGACAGACAAATGCCCTGAGCAAGAGGAAGCATCTTCCTGCCTCTGTCTAGTGCAGCTTTTAATTGTTCTTTACTAATGTGCATGACATTTTGCTGTTAATCTTTGGCAGACGCCTTGTTCTTTTTTTTTTTCCTTTGAGCTATACATAGGCAAGATATATTTTTCATTACCTTCACTCCAAGATCCTTCATAAGCTCAGCTTCAAAATTCACTACATCATACGGCAATCTGAACTGAGGGATTTCAGATGCGCTGAAATAAATAAACAAAGCTTGTGATACATTCCCAGTTATAAGGAAGAAAAGTGTTGCTTTTTTTTTTAGTTGTTAAAAAATAAATTCTTATAACATACTTCAGTTAATCCTGTGGAATGTGAATGGAAATATTTTCAAGCCTTAGCTTTTTTAAATAGCTAGGGTGACGAAATAGCAATATTCACACAATACTAAAAATCCAGATCAGAAAAGCAGTACCTTGAAGCCAATCTGGCACATGTTTGTAGATCATCACTTAATGGATATTAAGCTCTGGTACAAAACAGCTTCAGCTCCACTCCTTTTGTTCACCAGACATATTTAACAGTAGTTAAAATTACATCACCTTTTTTAAAACAAGGTCTCATAGCTAGAAAAGTATGGTGATCTTCTAGCAATCATTGAGTAAGCTATACAAAAAGAATCAAATTCTCCCTACCTAAAAAAAGTGATATGTCATTTTGAGCAATGGTATTTAAAACTGTACCCTCTTCCATTTCTACTTCATAACTTCTTCATGATCTTTCAGGATGTACAAAGTCAGTAATTTTCTGTCAGTTTTTAGTCTCATGTCTGTATTTTTCATTTAACTTCTACTATTAGCTGGCATTTTTCCTCTTGATTAGAATTCAGAACTACTTCAAGTTTCAAGTACCACAGGTCTCCAGTAATGAAAAATTGTACCAGCACAGAATGCAACTTCATATCTGTTGGTACAGAGCTTTATCTCCAATGATATGGCGCCTAAGTGTGTGCCACTTCTCTCTTAAGAGGCAAATTATAGGTAAACACAGTAAAACCCTATTTTAGATAACTTCACTCAATGGAGATAGAAACACTGAACATGCAGAACAGTGGAATTTTCTCCCAAGATATTTGAGAGTTTTCATTTAACCTGATGTCAAATTCATGGATCAGTAATTTCCATAACAAAGCATGGGCACGAGAGATAGATTTTAGTTTTATTTTACATCTTACTAGTGACAACCCCACCTTTATGATCCAACACTGTCAGGCCAAATGAATTTATTTATTAAATGTCACCAACTTTAATTATATTGTTAATCAATTGGTGTTCCTCCTTATTGTTTCTGATGCTGACAGCCTTGCATCTTTTCTGACTAACATGCAAAGAAAAATGTTCTAAATATTAAATATAATGGATATATAATGACAATGCGACTTTGATAGGTCTTGCTGAGCAAAAACCTTTCTGAGGAGGAAAATAATGTATCAAATATGATACTATAGAGATTCCATTAAAAAAAAAACTAATGAAAAAATTGAAAGTTGTATTATATCAAGTTGTCTATGTTTTTGTTGAAGGTTTGTCATATCTCTAAGTCTTAAAACAACTCAAAACAGACCTGGCTGTGTTATGTCACTGTCACAATTTGTAGATTTTTTTGTTGTTGTTGTTCTTACTAAAAATTTAGTTACAGTTTCATTCTATGGAGTATGCATTCTCACAAGCCTGTCCTGCTTTTAACTACGTTTTTTTTTTAATTTATTTTTCTTCATAAGTGTCTGGTGTCATTTAGCTGCTTGCCAAATTAAACTACAACAATATCCACAGAAATATGCCTATACGTGCATATGCAAATATACATGGTTCTGTGGGGAAATATGCATGCATATTTACCGTGAAAATAAACATCTTATGAAAGTCAACTTGTAGCAGATTTACTGATGTACAATTCCTTTCAGCAGATAAAGACAATCTCTGCAGTGAAGAGGCAGAAAGATAAGAAAAAGCAAAGATACAGGAAGGTGAAGAACAACAATCTTGGATAGGAATATAGCCCCACAAATTAATCTCTTCTGCAATTTCATCTGTGTTAGAGAAACCTGGACAGGTATTTGGTATTTCTCACAGATCACAAATTACTTTTGCCTAAAGGACATCCTTTTAGTCTAGCAAAAGAAACATTTTGGTGTGTTGCAAGCCAGTGGCCTAACTAGAAGGATGAGTAGTGAAGTTCATTCACAGCCTCTAAGCAAGAGTATGATCCATTTATATCTTCTCTAAAATAGAAACTGTATACAAAGTGACGGAAAACATAAGCAAATCTGCCTATGAATGTGAAAAACTGTGACATGTTCAAACAACAACAGAGTTGTGCTAGGTTTGGATATGAAAATACTGAAATTGAAGTCATGGAACAACTTTCCATTATTTAAACATGACTAAAGCTAACTACAATCTAACACATACATAGATGAAGATACTTCCTAGTTAAAAACACACAAAAAGAATGAATAAATTTTAAAAGAACCAAGCCCTGCCCTTCCCTAATAAGCTGATTCCAAATACAAAATTTATTTGGTCTTGTTGGCAATTTGCAATTTACAAAGCCTTGAAAATACACCCATCATTAACCTAAGCTTCTTAAAAGGTGTACTGCAAAGATATACAACTCCAATAAAGGATGACTGCTGCCACAGACCAACCTCCTGTCTATTCCAAGATTAAAATCAGCATGAGAAGAACTGATGTCCTTAACCAAGTTGTGAAAATTTCTCCAGTGAATAGAAGTAAAATTTGATCATGACTGCTACAAGTTCTCCAAAATCAGACAGAGTGAAATGCACTGCTTGACCATAAAGACACTAAAAGAACAAAGCTAAACAAAAAGGTGTAAAGTTTTTCTCAATAGAGCAAAAAATTATGATCAATTTTAAACTCAAATTAAAACTCAGCGGATAGAAATTAAGATAACATTGGTCAAACATGAAAGCAGCAGGAAATTGCAGAAAGTACTGAATTCTATTGTTGAGTCTGACATAAGCCTAACTTGTCATCAAGTATCATTTTTTAAAAAAGTACTTTATTCACTATCACTTTTCAGCAACAAAACTGTTTTTAAATACAGCATCTATGAAAATATTATGCAGTACTGAACAAGTGAATAGGCATTTCATGTACTAAACATGAAATCCTTTTATGGCAACTAGTTCTAGTGAAAGAGCTTCACATAGATAAATGCCAATGCATTAAAGCCTTGACAACCACATAGCATACTTTTGAATCTCACTGTGAAAAAAGCAAGGAACCAGTTCAACTTCTCCAGCATTGATTCTTTATCTTCCAGATCCTGAATAAGTATTTGACATTATGGATCAAATTCATTAACGGTGTCAACTATACTGATTTCAGTAATGCTGCAAAGAAATGAGTGCATCACCCCACTTTCTCTTTGCTACTTTTACTTGTTATTCTGTAAACACTTCAAGTGGCTCCACCCTCAAGGTATAAAATTTCATTTTGAGTTTGAATTGGTTTCTCAGTGTTTTCTGAAATACCTTCTCTTTTATTTAGAAATTTCAACAAGATAGTGAGATATGACTTCAACCACTGTTAAAATGGTAAAAATTCATCTTCTAGTACAGAGAACATGATACTAAACCCAAAACGTGCTGGCCAAATACTTACCATGTAGATAAAACGCAAAGGTGAATTCCTTTGTGTTCTTTACAATTTGTTGAAGGTTGAGAATTGCAGGGGGTTGATTTCACTCATCTGCATTTTAAAACCTAGCAATTATTTTACTATGTAGAGCTACAAGTACTTGTTTTCAATGCCATTTTTTTGTTTGTTTGTTTGTTTTCTTACCTTAAGCCACCAACATACTCCTGCTTTTCAAATATGGTGATGTTTGAATAGCCCAATCGAGCCAAAAAAGAAGCACAACTTAAACTTGCAGGTCCTGCTCCAAGAAGTGCTATCTTCACACGATAAGCTTCAGGCATATCTTCTGGAGGAGGTAAGGAAGGGTTTCTGATCTGAGGAATGTTCATGGCTTTGAACACCTGAAAAGCAATACATTCAACGGGTTGCATATATACTTCATATTTCCTCTTAAAATTTTGAGTAACATAGTGGAAGTTTCCACTAGTCCTGTCACATATCTTTGACATATTGTATCAGAATGCTTCATAAAATATTATCAAGATTCTCATCTAACAATGTGTGCATTTGTGGGGAATGCTATAGTTACGGAGTTTTGTACTTCTATGGTTCTTTTTGTCTTGAAGCAGTCTGAAGTCAGCTCTTGCACTACCTTAAACTTTAAAGAGAAGACGGGACAAGACTGACAAGCAACAACAGAAAAGAAACACAAAGTCAGCCAGATGGCAAAGAACATCTAGAATATCAAAAGTTTCCTTCCAGAAGAGGTTCAGACTACTCTTTAAACTACTAAGAGAATATGTTTTGAATAATGCAAAGGATTGCACTGCTTGTGAAGCGGCTCTGCTTCTTCAGATACATCCTCTGTGATCCTGCAAAGTTACTTAGGGTTTCACTGATCAGAGGTGACAGACAACCAATGCATCACCAGGTGACTTTGAATTTTTATTAGAAAAAGACTTTTGTCTTCAGCATTGTATTTTCAGTTAACCCCTACTGTCCTCCTACATAATTCTATCATTTCAATTAATTGACCCTCCTATTCAGATACCAAACACTTTATAACTGAGTGTCCAATAGTTGTAGGCATATCTGAAAATTAGGCTGCTCCCTCTATGCCTCAATTCTTCAACTATTAAGTAGAGATGATCTGCTTCATTCTGTCTTGACCACTAAAAGTACTTGAGAACAGTCTCTGACTACTAGTCTCAGCACAAAATTTTTACAGCATCATACATTTTGTTTCAGATTTGTACTAAATCAGTTCTTTACGCGGTCATAAAGGTAAGAGGACAAGGCAGAGGTATTTCGGCTGCATGTACATACATCAGCGGGGAAGAGATGGAGTCTCTATCTTGTATAACTTGTAAAAAGTGCAGAAAAGACTCATGGTCCTTATAGGCTACTAAAGATCAGAAGCAAGGGAGAGTAGAGTTATGTCTTCATTTTATTTTAGATATTAGTGAAAGAATACAGATCCCAAAGAGTGTATCTTTGTAACAGAAGCACTGTATTATAGCAAAAGAATAGAAGAGTTCATTGCACTGGGATTTTGAGTCCTGTCACAAACATTTCAGTGCTGCCCTTGGATGCTATCAGATTTTTTCCCACCTACTTCAATGCAAGACTACATTATAAAAGCACTAACTAGACCTTTAAAATATACTCATTTTTATTTGTCTTGTAAATAGCTTAAATATTATACTCATTAAGTTTACCCACTTTTTTTTTTTTTACTTTCCTTAGAATCCTAAAAGCAGTTCCAAGTTAAAACTTAATAATTCCACTCATGAATAGAATTTTTCATTTATGTTTTGAATCAGTGTTCATTTTCCTCATGCGCACTTGAGCACTCATGCTAGGTAAACCAATCATTAGTTTCTTCCCCTCCACCCCTCCCCCCTAAAATTTCTTTGTCAAATTCCACTAGTCTTAGTAAATTGACATAGCATTTTAACAAACTGCAAGTAGCAAGAGACAGATAATTGTTTTTTTTTTAAAGAGTCATTTAAACCTGACAATTCATACAATACAGGAAGGTTTAATGTGGTTATTAATGGAATTTACAAGCTGAAAAGCTGATATAGTAGTGTGAAACTAGACAGCGATAACAAAAATGCAATGGGATATTTATAAAACGTCTGCTTTGTTACATTCACACAGAAAAGGCTTGAATTACACCAGATGTCCATTGAAGTCTCATGCAGTTGTTTTAGAAGGCTACTCAGTGTGCATATAATATAACTTGCATATTTAATGTCTACATAGAACACTATGAATATGCACATGCTTAGTACTGAATTTGCTTTGTTGATAACATCATTTTTATACTTATTATTGAATAGTCATACCTATCAACTAAATGTTGTACAAAGGCCCAGCAATACTGTACTACAATGTCAGGCTTCAGAACCAAGCACTCATGCAGGAAATGCTAGTATGGTCAACTTTAATTCTGCCTATTTGCAAATAGGCTGAAACTGTCTTTATGCAGCAGAGCCAGCTTGTGTGGCAATATCTTGCCATATGGAATTCAGTGGCAGTTTTACATATTAACGCTGGCAGGATAACTGTGAAAATTGCAAACTGCTTCAGTGCATTTCAAAAGATTTTTACTCACCTCATGGTGAAGTTTCACTACACTGTAATTCATCTACTTAAATATCACTGAATTCTTCTGTACAGGCCTTTAGTGTACAGAGATAACTGTCTTGCTAGTAAGTGGTCAGTATCCCATTACATGCAGTTGCCCTTTCCAGTTTTTTTCTCCAATGGTCAGTAAAGATTAATCCTTTAGCCTTGCTGGTCCAACTTCTTCTCAAAAATGTGATTCCATTTTTGTTTGGATGAAGTTTGTGGGTTTTTTTTATTTTATTTCTTTGCAATCAGGTCACTCAGAAAAAATGAGACTATGCAATGAATTTTAAAGCTCAGCATTTCAGCAAGAAGACAGACATCAACTCTATATCCGCTTTTCCTGCCGGTTCTCACACAAACAAAACAGATTAATATCATGTTGTAGAAAAGTTTATGTAACTTAACCAAACAGCAGCAAGTCTTCCATGCTGGGCCTAAGATGTCAAGATTCCTCAGATTCATCCCTGAACTATTACACTCTCACCTTCAAAATAACTTTAGATTACAATATGTCTTACAATAGGAAATAACTTGAAGGTGAGCTACAATAGAAGCTAATGCCAGGAAACAGAGCTGTCTTTCTGTCTGTCCTGCTGACTCAGCACTGCAGAGCATCCCTCCTCAGCTGTGGCAGCACACCCATCTCTGCAGGTGGTGCTGAGGGGCCAGCAGCCGTGTCAGGGACCACAGCACCCTGGGTGCAGCATCGCAGCAACCCAAAGCTGGCCAACAGCTAGAGCAGGGCTCCAGGAGAACCACCACTTCTCACTACATTAAGACTGACCAAAGGTGTCAGTGTGCAACAGAGAGCAACCCAGAGCCATGGATGCAAGACACCCTGCCAGGGCCTTCCCTCTGGGCAACCACTGCCTCCTCGGCTACAGCGGGTGAGGGGAGAAGAGGCCCTCAGCACAGCCCTCCAACCCACCAACCTACTGTGATGTCCCAAGGATAAAGGCAGTGGGAGAAAAAGAGCATCAGATTTCCTTGTCCAATTGCTTTCTACTGTTACATCAGCCAAAACACATCTCCAAAGGGGAACGAATCACCAGAACTGTAGCTGATATGAGAGTCACAGTGCTGAATGATCTAGTATTTAAATTGAGTATGCAGAAATTAAAACAATACATTTTCTTTTTAGATTGTGCTGCTTATTTCAGAATGATTAACTGGAAACACGGGAGACACTTTAGATTTAGTAGCACCTTTAGAAGGGTGAAATTTTGAAGGCTTCTTAGTAAAACTACAGCAGAACGCAATAGACCACACTTCCTTGTCTTCCACAGGTTTACAAACCTGTGTTTCAGTAACCAGTAATTTCAGTTTATTTTGTGGGACTGACAGTCACATAGCTCATGCCCACACGTATTCTCATTGCAGACTTAGTATATTTTCTCTGAAGTTGCATTCCAAAAACAGAGATGTTTCCTGATTCTGAAGTACTCGGGCAAAGGAGACAGATAAAGACATTAATATAATTTTGACCTGTGCAGCAGCAGGTGTAACCTGCGCTTGACACTCATCATTTATAATAGTGAGCTTTTACTCCATGTTATTCTCTAGATGCAACAGTTACCGTGGTAACTGCATCCCAGTATACACATTCTAAATCGCACATACAAAGAATATTTCCTTTAGTACTTTCAGCCCCATTTGAACATTTAATTGTCAAAATCCACATTTTTTCAGGCTGGATTATAATTTACTTTGAAAATGAGGTTAACATAGTTGCAAAGCAACACAGGAGGGTAGAAGGAATATGCATGAGAGGTAAGGTGCCATGTTTTTTGTCCTACCATATGCAAGACAAATATTTTACAATTAGGGAGTTTTATCTGCAGTATGAACAGATGATCAGTCATTGTTCAGAAGCACAAAGGGGCATACGTCATATCCATATATTTTCCTGCTTTACTGCAATTTTATCTTTTATCTTAGCTAGCAGTTGTGCCTTCTTGTTATTGCTTGCTCTTGTAATGCAGCAAGTGTATGATCCTCAGACTAATTCCAAGGGAAAAAAAAAAAAAACAAACTAAAATTGGCTTTATGCACAATGGAGTTTTCAGTAAATAAGTCCCTGTGGGACAAACTATTACAAAGTGCGTGAGAATTACCATGCAGCTCTCATTAACAGTACCACATGTTGCATACCTAAATCACACAGTTTGCTAAGTTACTCATATATGTAAAGCACTAACCATGCTTCATTCACCATATTGGGACCAATTTCTGTATTAGCAGTAGCAAGTATGACTTTCTTCAGTATTTAAATCTGTATTTTAATAATAATTGCTTCATGGAAGCCCTCATACTAATGGATTTCCTTCAGTTATACACATACTCAAAGTAAAAATTAACTGAATGAAAGCTAAAAAAAAATATTTATTACTGAAGTGACTGTCTATTATTTCTAACTATGAGTACTACACATGTGCACATACTCTGTTAAATGGCAGGAATTCTAAAGGCTAATAACAATTGTACTTTTAACAAACATTTGAGGGTAGTACAACAATGGTAAGGAGAGTAAAATCTCCTAAAATGTGTTAGAGTGCTATGTAAAACTGTATACTGAGTTTATTTTTTTAGAACTATTGGCACTGATATATCATTTAAACAAACTTGGAACATCATGAGGAAAGACATTCTGAGCTATTCATCCTTTCTGCCATTTCATATCAATCACTGTGCTAGCACTGAGCTTTTTTAATAGATTTCTAAAGATTCTTGAAGAAAAATGGTAGATATCTAGCATTACCTATCATGCCATAATTCCTCTCTATTAATCATAGCATTAGGCCTAATAGGAGACACAAATCAAAGTTTAGCAGATATTACTTACATTTGGTTCCTTAACAGTAATATTTCATTATATTTAATCATCTATTTGACTAATGTTTAATTTTTAAAATATATCTTCTTTATAAATAAACTTCCTGCCTCGCAAAAAAGTTAAGATTTTACATATATGGAATAACAGCCATTAGAAGAATTGATAAAATCATCTCTTATATGATAAAAGTGAAATACTCAATATATAGGTAGGAAAATACAGTTCAGTGTCTACAGCCTCAATCCTACAAATGTGAACTTTGATTCCAATTGCACTGATTCTTACTTTTGTATGTTCAAATCTCATGTACAATGAAGTAGATAAGTACTTAAGTAACAGAGGCTACAGAAGGTTCAGTAGCAGCTAACAGAAAAGTTGAACAGGTGCTCCAGAAGCTTTAAAATGTCCAGGCAAGAAGATGTACAAATAGATGAAGAGACCTGCAGCAGGGAGCAATATTTGCTCAGTGAATCAAGACCCACACCCATTGAAAAGAGGGTGTGAAGTCTACAAATGACAGCAGAATAAAAAACTGTTCTTACAGACATATCATCTGTTACTTCCAGACTGATCTGCATTTCTATTTTGGTTTGTCCTACAAAGACATTTTCTCAGTCTTTGTAAAGGTGACTGGCATTTTGTCATATGTTTGTAAATATGACCAGTTAAATGGCTCAAGATATAGAAAAGGAGCATGATCATCAGCTATGGGATGTATAAAATAAAGACTTTTAATACATGCATGTGCTTTTTTTTTTTTTTCCATAGGCAATTATATACACTTTCTCACTTGTGTGAAGATCAAAAGAGAAATTTTACACAAAGATACTTCAGGCAGATCAGAAGAGGTACCAGCTGAGGCCATCAATTTGATATAACTTCACCACACTTTCATAAGAAGTTAACAAACAGGATGCAGCCTCCACCTTATTCATGTAAATCTTGAGCACTAAAATCTGTGCAGAGACATAGATGATACATACGTGCTCCTTCCAGAAACCCTTGAAAAGACATCCTATCATCAAGCTGCAGGTAATGACCTTCAGCGGCTAGAATTGTAGAATCATAGAACCCTTAGAGCTGGAAGGGACCTTTAAAGCTCCCCTGCAACAAACAGGGACATGCACAGCTAGATCAGGTTGCTCAGAGTTTAGTCCAGTCTTGAAAGTCTCCATACATATTTATCTTAACTAATAAATACATGTATATACACACATGTATATATCTACCTAAACAGATGAACTCAGACATTTATTCCAGGCCAACTTGAATTTGTTTATCTACACAACTATTGGCAGAACGGATCATTAAATTGTCTAAACCATCTGAAAATTTTCCTTTGCCCAAGAGAAAATACAAACACACACTAATCCTGCACGTAGGGGAGGGGGAAAAGGCAAGAGAATAGTTTCAGGAGCTGTCATACATTTGTGAGTACGTATCATATTATGTTGCACATATATGTAAGGATGAAATAAATAAATGGCACTTTTTTTTTGTCTGTACTACTAGCAGCACCTGAAACTACTGAAGCATGCCCCTTTCTGAGAAGCAAACGAAACCAGCAATTTTGAGGTAAATTTTAAATTGACTCCTCCTTTTTTTTTTTTTTTTTTTTTTTCCACTTTTCCTAAGTCTGCATTAAGTTATGGACAAAACTCTGTTGTATATGTCTAACAATAATAAAAACCTTTCAAAAAGGAAAAATGTCAAAGCAACATAACCATAATCAACATTAAAACTAAATGAAAGTTTTAATCAAGGAGATGAGAAAGCCAAGTATTTCTGGACAGTAAATAATACCTAACTACCCAGTTTTAGAGAGCAGTTCTTCCTTTACCACCAGACCTAGCATTCTTGCAGAGCGCATGGCTTCACAGAGAAGGGTTTATCACAATCAGAAAACAAGTTAAATTCTCTTGTAGGAGCCCCAAAGAGTTCTGCAAATTCTCGATGTGCAGTTACAGATGCAGGTACACTTGATCTTTTTCCCTTTGCATCCTGCTTCAGTAAGATCCACATTTTAACCTGGTTTATATAAATCTTCCATTTAAAATAAATTGACTCAACTTCTAGTGTTTCTTGTTCACAGCTGATGTTCCTTATGTTCCTATAAAGTATTCCATTAAAAAAGCAGGTTCTGAATGTGCTGTTAGATAAAGGATAATTATTTTAACTTCCTACATCTTTATTTTGTTGGTATGACTTTTTTTTTTTAAGCATTAACAAAGGCATTCACTTAGACGACATTATATGGTAGAAACAAAGCATTTCAGGCATTTGCATGTCCCACCTACCTCAGTAGCAAACTGCTGCAATCCGCCAATATTGATCGGTCCCTCCTCAGTAGCATACAAATTGCAGCCACCAACGCAAAGGTCTGATGTGGGACACACCATTCCACACGTCAGACCAAGTGGATTGTCAGAAAAAATCATTTTGGCAGCTCCATAATAGTTCTGGATAAAAAAAAAACAACAACACAGAAAGAAGAGTCACATATCATGGAAAAGAAGAAAAAAATCAATAACATACAAAATATGTTTCAATTGGCTAGTAAAATAATATATAAATACAATAAATAACGTTGATAGAATTTAAATGCAATTAAAACACAGAATTTCAAAGGTATTACACAAAAAAAGGTCATCAGTATTGTTGACTGTGCAAAGATAACACTTCCTTTTAGCTCACAAAATCATTACAGCCATCTTCAGACTTGGGTAGTTGTAGGATTTTCAGTGGCTAAACAAATCTGTGTTGGAAGACTACTAAGTCTGCAGTATGTACTTGTAAATACTTTCTCCATTTCTAGGTTAATTAGGCAGCAACAAAGTTGTAGCCTTTGTTGAGGGTCTTACCAGACAGTGCTAGTTAGACTATCAGTTCTTTATGACACAGGGAATGAAAGGCTTATTCTACACATCTGTGCATGCTATCTCTGCAAATATGCCTCTACATCACACCAGATCAGTAGCGTCAATTGTCCTAAGTCTGTGATTCCTACATAATTGCCTGCAGATTTGAACTACTGAATTGTTTGAACATTTTTTCCTCACTTACAAGCTTATAAGAGCAAACACTTATTTTCCCATTTCCCTAAGCAGCAAAATAGGGTACTGATCAAAGAATCTATGTAAAATTTACAATTTAACAGATACTCAGTATTCAGTGTACATCTTCAGGAAAGGGATGGTTTCTTGATATATATGAGAACTAGTAAGTTTCACTTCCATCATAAAAAAATAAGGAATATTCACGATCTTATAGTGTCTGAGGTAGTCAGAAAACAACCTGATTTTTTAATTACTTTTTTTTTTTTTT